>QRFJ01005050.1:0-32263 GCA_006176705.1 Cocos nucifera | reverse complement strand
CTCAGGTGTGCTAGGGGCACATCTTCTTGGAAAGATGAATACCATGTCTGAAGGGTATTAATCCCCTCTTAGAGTTTTCCATACTAAACCTCTTTAGTACTTCCTCTATGTACATCTTCTGTGAAAGTCCTAGCATCCTATTCGGTCTATCCCTATAGACCTTAATTCCTAGAATAAAGGATGCTTCACCTAGGTCTTTCATGGAGAATTCCTTGGACAACCACATCTTGACTGATGTCAACATGGGAATATCATTCCCAATAAGGAGGATGTCATCCACGTACAATACGAGGAAGACAACAGCGCTCCCACTGACCTTTTTGAAAACACATGGTTCCTCTTCATTTTTGATGAAACCAAACTTTTTGATCACATCATTGAAACGAGTGTTCCAGCTCCGAGATGCTTGCTTAAGTCCATATATGGACCTTTGCAGCTTGCAAACCTTGTGATCAGTATCACTGGATGTGAAACCTAGCGGCTGTTCCATATAGATATCTTCCTCAAGATATCCATTTAAGGAATGCCGTTTTCACGTCCATTTGCCATATTTCATAATCGAAATAGGCTGCAACAGGCAAGCAATGTGCGGATGGATTTTAGCATAGCCACTGGGGAAAAGGTATCCTGATAGTCAATGCCTTCGCGTTGACTATAACCTTTTGCCACTAGTCTAGCCTTGAATGTCTCCACATTCCCATCTGCACCAATCTTTCTCTTGAAGATCCATTTACACCCAATAGGTACTATACCTTCTGGTGGATCTACCAAGGTCCAGACTTGGTTTGAGTGCATCGAGTCAATTTCTGACTGCATTGCCTCTAGCCATTTCTCGGAGTCGATATCTGATATCGCCTCGTTGTAGGTTTTGGGATCATCACCATGAGCACCATTACCTACGAGGAACATTTCCTCTACTTCCTCTGAAATAATACCTAAGTATCTTTCAGGGGGACGGGAAACTCTTTCCGATCTACGAGGTGGAGGAGGTAGTGTTCTTATTGGCTCAACCTGATTTGGTTCCAATTGGTCCTTAGCTCGTTGTACTTGTGAGACTTTCTCATCAAGCTTAATCTGCTTTCCAATGCCGCTATCTTGAATAAACTATTTTTCAAGAAAGATGGCATGTCGACTCACAATCACATTGTGGTCTTCTGGAATGTAGAAATAGTATCCTAATGACTCTTTAGGATATCCTATGAATCGAGCTCTGAAGAACCTAAACTCTAACTTGTCCGCTTGTTGTCTTTTGACATGAGCCGGACAACCCCAAATTCTGAGATGACTCAGACTTGGTTTCTTACCGTGCCATATCTCATACGGTGTGGTAGGAACGGTTTTAGAGGGAACCCTATTCAGTAGATAAATTGAAGTTAACAATGAATGTCCCCAAAGAAAATCAGGGAGGTCTGTGAAGCTCATCATGGATCGAACCATATCCAATAGAGTCCGATTTCTCCATTCTGAAACCCCGTTGAGTTGAGGTGTTCCTGGTGGAGTCCATTGAGAGACTATGCCATTTTCCTTGAAGATAGTCTAGGAATTCCCGGCTAAGGTATTCACCTCCTCGATCTGATCGAAGAACCTTAATGGGTTTTTCCAGTTTGTTTTTCTACTTCATGTCTGAATTCTTTGAACTTTTCAAAAGCTTCAGACTTGTGTCTCATAAGATACACATACCCATACCTAGACAGATCATCGGTAAAGGTAATGAAGTAGACAAAATTGCCTCTAGCCGGCACATCAAATGGGCCGCACACATCAGTATGTACTAGGGCAAGGAGATCTGTGGCCCTCTCCCCATGTCCAACAAAAGGGAGTTTAGTCATTTTGCCTTGAAGACAAGATTCACAAGTTGGATATGACTCAAAAGTCAATGGACTCAATAGCCCATTTTTCTCCAATTTGTTGAATCCTATCTTCTGCTATATGACCTAATCTCAGGTGCCATAGATATCTGTCGTTTGGACTATCCCTAGGTCGTTTGGCATTCACGTTTTGCTCGATAGTTAGAAATAGGTACATCAATATGTAGCTGATAAAGACCATTAATAAGGAAACCATTTGCAATTTTATTTCTTTCATAAAGAATGTTACAATGGTCCTTAAAGAAGGTGATCACATAACCTTCTTGTGCTAAGCATGAAACAGAAATCAAATTCCTGCTAGCTGCAGGCACATAATAACAGTCTTTTAAAACTAAGTCTAAACCAGATGGTAATCGAAGAGGGTATGTTCCCACGGCTACTGCAGCAACTCTTGCTCCATTACCGATGCGTAGGATCATGTCTCCATCCCTCAGCCTCCTGCTATCCTCAAGACCCTGCATAGAAGTGCACAGATGAGCACTAGAACCAGAGTCAAGCACCCAACTGGATGCAGAAGAAACCGTAAGGTTAGACTCAATAACGAGCATACCTCCAGAAGGACCTTCCTTCTTGTTCTTCAGGGTGGCCAGGTAAGTAGGGCAGTTCCGCTTCCAATGGCCGTCGCTGTTGCAATGGAAACACTTTCTTTTGCCATCGGCCTTTTTCTTCGGTTCTGCCTTCTTCTTCTTTGATCCTTCCACCTTTTGCTTTTTCACAGACTTCTTTTTCTTTCCATAAGACTTTCTTTTGGAAGAAGTCCGTTCCATAGCAAGAACTGAGCCTTTAGAACCTTTCATAGAAAGCTCAGCGGTAACCAGCATATTCATCAACTCGGCCAAGGAATTTTGAAGTTTATGCATGTGGTAATTCATGATGAATTGCCCATATGCATCAGTCAAGGATTGCAGAATAATATCGTTCTGCAGATCCAAGTCCAACTTCA
This sequence comes from Cocos nucifera, assembly GCA_006176705.1. Taxonomy (NCBI): domain Eukaryota; kingdom Viridiplantae; phylum Streptophyta; class Magnoliopsida; order Arecales; family Arecaceae; genus Cocos; species Cocos nucifera. The sequence goes on along the minus strand of QRFJ01005050.1, from coordinate 29,452 downwards.
CACCGAGCTTCTCAAGCTCTTCCATGTCCTTGATCATTGTCAGACAGTGATCTTGGACTGACTGCCCATCACGCATCTTAGCCTTAAAAAGTCATTTCGTGACTTGATATTTGGCTGCGCGACTCTGTTCACCAAACATCTCCTGCAGGTGAGCCAACATTTGGCGAGCAGTCCCGATATCTTCATGTTGGCGCTGGAGCTCATCAGACATCGAGCCCAACATGTAGTATCTGGCCTTATTGTCTTCGTCAATCCATTTTTCCAGAGACGCTCTCTGTTCAGTGGATGGACGAGCTGGTAAGGTGGGAGGGTCCTGGTCCAAAACATGTGTTAACTTCTCTGAACCCAAAATAATTTTGTAGTTCCTGAGCCAATCTTTATAATTGGGTCCAGTCAGTCTATGTGTGTCTAGGATACGTGCCAGTGGGTTGGACGCAGACATTTTCCTGTAGAGAGTCAAAGATTCTAGTTAGATACTGTAATTTTGACTTGACCAATTTGTTTAGGGATTTTATTTTTAAACAAATTAGCTCCCACTATTTTCTCGGATCCCTACACTCCCTCTGTAGAGATGCGAAAATCTCCATGATTGAATGATTTCTAGTGGGTGGTGCGGTCTCACCAACTGACTCATCACCTCACCTAACAGTTATTGGTGATGGGTTAGCCAATGAGTGAACAACTCTTGTTCAATGATTCTCTAATCATGGTGCACCCAAACTTGGTCTCTAATTCATGAATCTCACCGTATCCGGAATATTGATCCACTCCTTAGTTAAGTCAGACCCACCATTTGCATAGACTGGGTTCCTAATTGGGTCTCTCACCGTATCCGAAAAATATTGAGCCCAACTCATCCTCCAGCCCATAGCATCCAATGCCTAATAGACATGGTTGCGTCTTCCCGGTGCAACTGAGCCACTGTATCCAGCCGAGAACAATCAACCCCGGGAAGGGCCCGCACGTCTACAATGGTGGAAGACCTCAGACTTAATCTTTTCTTAGGGAGAATTGATTCAGGTCTCATTAAACTAGACTTGGCTTAGTCATAACAATTATGACTAACCTAGTGGCATGGGTCAGCTCGGATTATTGACCACCTCAGATCAGAACTGTGTCAACAGATATGGCCAGGTAAGTGAGACCGGTGGAAGGAATATGCCGTTAACTCGCACAAGAACGCATTCAGGTCGAGTAGCTTCCAATTAAAAACCAGTCGGTCGTCTGTGCCAAACTTACCTTAGACACCAAATTGTTGAGTCAGAACCAATTGGGTTAGCCTACAATCCAGACTCTAACCTCTGAGCCTAATTAGGTCTTGCTTGATCGTGACTCGATCTTGACCCAGACTTAATCCTATTAGGCTGGTCAATTTAAGCATTGTTGATCCCATCTAACCAACTCTTGATTCGGTTTGATCAACCGCTTAGACCTAATTGAGCTACCCAAGCCCGAACCCAGTATTATGAATATGTCTTAGATCTGAAAATTCTCAATTTTAGACCTAATTAATATTCCATAAACTTAATTCTTAATTAAGTTGGGTTCATAAACAAAATATGCACAATAAATCCTAGGGTTTCAGGATCTAGGGTTTTGCAGAAAGTAAGTTTTGGGTTTCTGATTAAGGACGAACACGCAGCACCCCTACACGTCATAAGAACACCCCATCGAATGGGAAGAGAGGGCCTTTAAACCCTTCTTCGTTCTTATGACCGGACGGCCAAGAGGAACGCCTTAATCAGGAACATGTAAATACTACAAAACAGTTATAGATCTATATCATATATCTCATATACAAATTAGATCTAATCATGGCATATTTTGCATACATCTCATGTATCAAATCATGCATGTTTTCAGATCTAAATTATCTCATAATAATCTAAAAAATTAGATTTAAATTGATCTAATCAAAATAAATTCTAATCTAGACAATTATGTAGAACTATTCTACAACTAGTCTAGACATGCATCTAATCATATCTCATATGATATTTAAAATTAAATAATTTTTATTTGCTATTTATCAGATGTTATTATAACACTTATAATATCAGAAAATAGTAAATAAGAAGATCTAAAATATGATTTAATCAGATTAAATCAAAGACATGCAAAACTATTCTATAGAACTATTCTATTCTAGAACTAGTCATGCATATCTTCATGTTCTTAGATCCAAATCATTTAATTTTAATTTTTCTGATTTCAGATCTGATCACATCTCATGTGACATCTGAAATCACTTTATTTTCTAATTAAAATAAAATTAAAATCAGATCTAAACAATTTAGAACCATGGCTCTGATACCAGTTGAAGGGAAATCCTGATTTCCCGGTCCAGGTTCGTCCAGATCTGATTAGATCAAGAGATATATTTCAAAAATTTTCTCTTGATCTCAATCAGATCTTGATATGTTTCAGATCTGATTCTTATTATTTTAATAAATAAAATAAAATAAGATAAATTAAATCAAATTTAATTTACCTGATTTGGGTAATCCTATTACCCTGTAGATGATCCTGATTGCAGCGGAAGGTTCTGGATCTTAGCCACGCAAGCGCCTGGCCTCTACCGGTATCCACTCGGGTTGGATCTGGAGATCCTCTTCTTCTCTATCACACCTCCAAAAATCAGATCTGGATCTGATCTGGAGGATCTTCAAAACTCTTTTGAAGATCTGCAGTCGTCCTTTTGCAGCAGCGCAGCCTTCTTGCTTTTGATCGCCTTTCCTTGATCTGAATCGCACCAACCTAAATCCAAAACACTTTTGGACGTGGAGAGCAAGGGGAGAAGAGACTATGGCATGGAGAAGGAGGGGAGAGGCAGCCTTGGGGCGTGTCTAATAGCATTGGAATTAGGGTTGGGCGCAGGGTCTTATTTATAGACCTCTTGTGATCCAACTCCTCTTCCTCTCAACCAATCACAACCCTTTGTGAAATCAGATCTAAATCTGATTGGTTGGAATAGAGACCCCTGGATTCCTCCTTAGAGGGCGCCTAAGACCAGTCAAACTGGATTCTTAGTAGAACTCTGATTGGAATCCAAAAGGGAGGTGGAGTCCTTGTCCAACAAGGACTCCTAGGCGCCTCCTACTTGGGCTCACGCCACCCTTGGCGTGCGCCCTTCTCCTTGCCAGGTTCTGGCAGGGGGACAGGCCCCCACCAGCTCTCCAATAGGTGCATGACATGTGGTCAAAAGTCAAAGGGTCAATGGTCAACGTTTGACCAGTCAAAGGTAGACTTTTGACCAAAGTCAAAGAACAAGAAATGGCAGGTGACCAAAAATGGCAGGTAATGTCTTACAAATAAGACAACCTATTCTGACTTGGACAACCTCCAGTCAGACCATATGAAGGCCTCTGATTGAGCACAAACTCCTTTGGCTCAGTCAGGACAACTTATTTATGATAGTAAAAGAAGAACGTTAGGTTCAATCGAGTGCTAGCACGATTTCCTTGAACCTAATTGAATCTCATTCAGATCAATTGAACTAGATCAGTTCAATTGATGATCACCAGATTCAAACCCTTGTTTGTGTGACCCAGTTAGGTTCAGTTCTGTATGGTAATGGGATATGTCATGATCTCTATCATAGACATCATCGAAACTCCTTTCGATGGATCAGAACTCTTCTGATTCGAACAGCTAGAATGATCGATCATCTAAATCATTCTAATTGCTCCCAAAATCCACCAGTGACACCTAGCAGTATATGGTGGCAACCCATCAGAGCTGAATGCGAACCTCTTGGTGCAGCTACCTGTGTGATTAAGTTCTTCTATCTTGAGCCCCGATCAGATTAGGGTTAAGGTGAACTCGTCAAACCCTAGTCTCTGTCATATGATGTAATCATTCGATTCGAGTCCAATGTGAAAATCTAAATAGAAACTCTTTCTATTATTTCACTCTACCATGGCCATGGATTTCTGGACTTGATTCTCATGATCATCATAGGGCTACTCCTCTACCACCGAGGTAGATAGATTCCCATCTTGATGCAATCCAGTTCCTACAATGAACATGCTATAGCCAACATACACCTCAGGGTTCCATATGGCTAGGAGACCGAGTAATGGTGTAGTCAAACTATAACACCCTCAAGGTGAACTGCCGATGCATCTCAGGTCAAAGAACCAGACACACTACTGCAGCATCGAGTCAGTCATTGACGAGAAGGTAGACTTCCTAATGACTACTCGAGGTGGTCACGCTCAGTGCCCTCGTTCTCTAACGAGTACCTGTACTCTCGCTCCGGTGTCTCCACACCGTAGACTCAAGACTCATCTACTAAAGAGAAGCGATCGTACACCAACCTTCCGGATCAATCACCATCCTCGTGATGATCCTATGGTCGGGAGCATGTTTATGAGTTAATAATGATTATTCATGTCTTAAATTTTCAACTCTTGAAAATATGAATTATCATTACCATTAACTCAAAGGATGTATCACAGACACTAAATACACATATGTGATAGAAAATAACCTATTTTATTGATTTTAGTCAAAATTATAATTTTGCCCCTAGAAGTGTATTACAAGTGTCAGCTAATTCTGGCTTCTAGGACACATATATCTAACAACTTCTAACAGTGCATGCGGCCAATCCCTTAGTATGGCTGCATATCCGCCACGATGCTTCTCTCGTACCAACTTCATGCAACTCGGCGGCTACGATCGGACGGTATGGCATAACTATCAACCAACTACAAGCTCCGCCTATAAAAAGAGACCCTCCAGATATGCTTTCTAGAAGCTCTAAGCTCTCCTCTCCTTCTCTAAAGTCTGTCGAACTCATTCTAGAGCACTCCATATCTATTGGATAGAAGAACTGACTTGATCGTCGGAGGGTCCTACCAGAGCCACCCCCCACCAGCTCCGAATGGGACTTTATTTTGTAAGTCCCCAATGACGACCTCATCCTCCTTCGCTCCAGCTAGATCCGACAAGAACTAGATTGTGCACCAACAAATTTGGCACTAGAAGGAGGGCCACCTCTATTCTTGAGGTGCTCTTGAGGCCCCTTGTTCTTAAAGGAAAGCTCAGCGATGATTTCTCTCTTTCTTCTTCAGAGATCTCTCTTCTTCCTCTTTAGAGTTTTTTTTCGAAGAAAGAATGCCTCCTAGGAAAGCTTTGACACGACAATCGATGGCCTCCATTCCAGGTCCATCTACTCCCATTTCAGCCCCAGCAATCCAAGCTCCACCTAAAGCCATGGTAGATGCAAAGCAGTTCAACCTACTTTCTAGCAGGTTCGTGGCCTTGCCGAGGTGATGTAGGCCATGCAACAACCTCCGACGGTGACTTTACCAGCAAACCCACTATCAAGATGCTAGGAATCAGCTTTAAGGAAGAGCATGGCCTAGCATACCAATCACCCTTAGGAAGGAGAAATAGAGAGCAAAGGTTTTCCCCTAGAAGGTTTTACAGGAGGGTGGAATGAAGTTCGGCCATCCTCACGACCACCCTAATGCAAGCGAGACTGCCGAACTCCCCCTCAAGCTCCTCATCAAGGAAACCCCGACAAAGGTTTTACAGAAGGGCATAATGAAGTTTGGCTGCGCTCATGACCTCCCTAGCACAAGCGAGGTCGAACTCTCCCTCGAGCTCGTCATCAAGGAAGCTCCGACAAAGGTTTCACAGGAGGCGGAATGAAGTTTGGCATAAGCGAGACCACCGAACTCTCCCTCGAGCTCATCATCAAGAAGCCCTGATAAAGATTTCATAGGAGGTGAAATAAAGTTCGACGTAAGTGAGGCCACCGAACTCCCCCTCGAGCTCATCATTAAGGAAGCCCCGACAAAGGGGCATGAAGTTCTCTTGCAGGTTTCACCGGAGGGTAGGATGAAGTTCGACCACGCTCATGACCTCCCCAGCGCAAACGACACCAAACTCCTTCTCGAGCTCATCATCAAGAAAGCTCTGACAGAAGGGTGGAAAGAAGTCCTCCCCCCAGAAGATTTCATAACTATACCCTCCTCAATATTCCACAGATGTCGACCTAAAGCAAGCCAATGGCGCTACCACAGCTAGAACTACCAATGAGGGAGAAACAACAAAAAGGTCGATCGCCTCCCGTATCATCGATGCCACGTCTGGGAGAAGCTTGGTGCTTCGACGGGCTGTCATCTTCCAACATCAAAGTCGGAGGAACAACGCTTCCAAGACCTTGAGACTCGAAGAATCTGAGAACGTACTGTTGGTAACTTTTCTTCAATTAAACTCCTCCATTTTAACATTATTTTTTCTTGGTACAAAAACTATCTGACGATAGGAAAGGAGCAGTTAATAGTGGCCATGTTAGGAATAGGAGGAGAACCTTATCCTACCATGAGCAAGTCAAAGGCCTCGTTTATTTTAGATGAGATGGGGGGGAGAGGCCCTAGACAACGGCCCTTATGTGCCCCCACAGTCCATTAGGAATAGGAGGAGAACCTCATCCTAATGCGAGCAAAAGTCGAAGGCCTCATTCATTTTAGACGAGATGGAGGGAGAGGCCCTGACAATGGCCCTTATGTGCCTCCATAGCCCATTAGGAACAGGAGGAGAACCTCATCCTAACGTGAGCAAAGTCGAAGGCCTCATTCATTTTAGATGAGATGGAAGGGAGAGGCCCTGACAATGGTCCCTTATGTGCCCCCACAGCCCTTTAGGAATAGGAGGAGAACCTCATCCTAACGCAGCAAAGTCGAAGGCCTCGTTCATTTTAGATGAGATGGGGGAGAGGCCCTGACAACGGTCCTTATGTGCCCCCACAGGCCATTAGAAATAGGAGGAGAACCTCATCCTAACACGAGCAAAGTCGAAGGCCTCATTCATTTTAGATGAGATGGGGGGAGAGGCTCTGATAACGACCCTTACATGCCCCCACAGTCCGTTAGGAATAGACGGAGAACCTCATCCTAATGTGAGCAAAGTTGGCCTTGACAATGGCCCTTATGTGCCCCCATAGTTCATTAGGAATAGGAGGAGAACCTCGTCCTAATACGAGCAGATCAAAGACCTTCAACCTCAGCTATAGGAGATGAGATCTCCTTCGAGTGTCCGAACCAACCTCGATTGTAGGAGATAAGATCTTTTTCAAGCATCCGCAACAACCTCGACCGTAGGAGATAAGATCTCCCCCGAGGTGGCCTCGACTGTAGGAGATAAGATCTCCTCCGAGCACCCACATCAACCTCGACTGCAGGAGATAAAATCTCCTCCGAGGCAACCTCGACTGTAGGAGATAAGATCTCCTCCGAGCGCCCGAGCCAACCTCAGCCAGAGATAAGACCTCTTTCGAGTGATTGCGATAACCTCGGTTAGAGATAAGATTTCTCTCGAGCGACCGCGATAATCTCGGCTAGAGATAAGATCTCTTCCAAGCGCCCGCGAGCGATCGTGACAACCTCGGCTAGAGATAAGATCTCTCCCAAGTGATTGAGCCAACCTCAACTAGAGATAAGATCTCTCCCAAGCGATCGAGACAACCTCAGCTAGAGATCAGACCTCCCTTGAGCGTCCGTATCAACCTCGGCTGTAGATCATATCTCTCCCGAGCGTCTGTATTAACCTCAGCTGTAGGAGATGAGATCTCCCTCGAGTCGACCTCGACTGCAGGAGAGGAGATCTCCTCTGAGTCAGCCTCGGCTGCTAGAGACAATATCACCCCCGAGGAGCTCAACCTCCGACCTCGACCATAGGAGACGAGATCTACTTCAACCTCGACTGAAGATGAGATCTTCTCCAGGCTTCAACTTCAACATCAACTTTGGCTGAAGATGAGATCTCCCCCAAGCTTCGATCTGAACCAGCACGAAGCTTAGAAGAGAACTTTGATAGTCTCCTTTTCTGCACTCCTTTCCTTTGAGTTTTGAACTCGAGAGTGGGGGGGACTATTGTTAGGGATAAACCCTGCTCTTGCTGAAGTCTGGTTTGATGCTCAGCCTAATGCAACCGGTAGTCACAAAAGAGCTTCAGTAGATGGGTCTTAGCCGAACTCCTTCAATCGATCAAACTCCTTAGTGGTTGAGCTCCTATGGACTCCCAGCGATCGAGTCTTAGCCGAACTCCTTCAGTCGACCAAATTCCTCAGCGATCGAGCCACTTTGAACTCCCAGCAGTCGGACCTTAGCCGAACTTCTTCAATCGGCCAAACTCTTCAGCGATCGAGCCCCTTCAAACTGCCAACGGTCGGGCCTTAGCCAAACTCCTATAGTCGACCGAACTCCTCAGCAGTCGAGCTTTAGTCGGACTCTCGTGAGAGCCAAACTCCTTCGATCGAACTCCTCTAGGAGTCCGAACTCCTCTGAAATTGATACATGCCAATGTCCACCAATCAATGCCTACTTTCTCAGAGCCATGGCTATTAAATTTGGATGAATTATCATCATCAGTCTGCCACAGGCGATGTGATCGGACGATATGGCCACCACTACTAGTGACACCACTCTCTTTGTAACCAGTCCCATGCGGCCCACGACCCGCTAGTATGGTTGTCACTATCTGCCTGATGATGCCTTCCTCTCCGTACCAAACTCCATGCGGCCCCGAGCAGCCCACGATCGAACAGTATGGCCATCACCATCAATCCACTACAAGCTCCACCTATAAAAAAGGATCCTCCAGATATGCTTTCTAGAAGCTCTAAGCTCTCCTCTCCTTCTCTAAACTCTGCCAAACTCATTCTAGAGCACTCCATATCTGTTGGCCAAAAGAGCTGACTTGATCGTCGGAGGGTCCTGTCGGAGCCACCCCCCACCGACTCCAAATGGGACTTTATTTTGTAGGTCCCCAGTGGCGACCTCATCCTCCTCTGCTCCAGTTGGATCCGGCGATAATCAAATTCTGTACCAACAGGTAAAATGACCAAGATTTCATTTAATGGACATAGAGAAAGGACAAATGAGTTATTAGACTTATACATACGGATGTATGTGGTCCTATGACAACTCAAACTAGAGGAGGATACTCTTATTTTATTATATTTACTGATGATTTATCTAGGTTTGGATATGTGTATCTTATGAAACACAAATTAGAAGCCTCTGATAAATTTAAAGAGTATCAAAGTATGGCCGAAAAACAAACTGGATAATGTATAAAAATCCTTCGATCTGATCGGAGAGGAGAATACTTATCTAGTGAGTTTCTAGACTATCTTAAAGTTAAAGGGATTCTCTCTGAATGGACACCTCCTTATACACCATAATTAAATGGTGTAGTCGAAAGAAAAAATCATACCTTATTAGATATGGTACGGTCCATGATGTGCTTCACTGATTTACCTATTTTCTTCTGGGGTCATGCTCTGGAGACTGCAATTTACATCTTGAATAGAGTACCTTCTAAATCTGTATCTAGTACTCCATATGACATATGGAGAAGTAAGAAACCTAATCTTAAGTATCTTAAGATATGGGGTTGTCCAGCTTATGTCAAAAAAAATTTTGGACATAAACTTGATGCTAGATCAGACAGATGTCTATTTATAGGATATCCTAGAAATAGTATAGGATATTTATTCTACCATCCTACTGAACAAAAGGTATTTGTAAGTAGGCATGCCATTTTCATGGAAAAAAGAATTTATCCTAGAAAAGGGCAGTGGCAGAAATATTGAACTTAGTGAAGTTCAAGAAAAACAAATAGAAATTTCTCAACCATATAATCATATAAAAGAACCAGAACACATAACTCCTATCCATAGGTCTAAAAGAGTACGAAATACACCTGTGAGGTATGGTTTCATTATTGAGAACAATGAAGCCCAAGTCATTGAAAATGACGAACCTCTGACCTATGCGGAAGCAGTCAAAAGTAAGGACTCTTACAAATGGCTGGCTGCCATGCAATCCGAAATGGAATCCATGCACACCAACAAAGTATGGACTTTGGTGGATGCACCAGAGGATATAAATCCTATTGGATGCAAATGGATTTTTAAGAAAAAGATTGGAGCTGATGGTCAAATTGAAACCTATAAGGCCAGATTGGTGGCTAAGGGTTTTAGGCAAAAATAGGGGATTGATTATGATGAAACATTTTCACCTGTTGCCATGCTCAAATCTATTCAGATTATGCTTGCTATAGCAGCATACCACGACTATGAAATATGGCAAATGGATGTAAAGACTGCCTTCCTTAATGGTTTCCTTGAGGAGGAGGTCTATATGTCACAGCCAGAGGGATTTGAGTCAAATGAGAGACCAAATCAGGTATGCAAGCTTAAGAGATCCATTTATGGATTAAAGCAAGCATCAAGGAGTTGGAACATCCATTTTGATGAAACAGTAAAAGAGTTTGGTTTTATCAAGAATGTTGATGAACCATGTGTGTACAAGAAAACTAGTGGGAGAACCATAGTCTTCTTGGTTCTGTATGTAGATGACATACTCCTCATTGGGAATGATATCCCAATGTTACAATCAGTCAAATTATGGCTATCAAATAAGTTTTCCATGAAAGATTTGGGAGAAGCATCCTATATACTAGGAATAAAGATCTATAGAGATAGATCTAAGAGGATGCTAGGCTTGTCCCAATCAAGGTACATTGACTTAATACTGAAAAGATTCAGTATGGATGGGAGTAAAAGAGGTTATTTACCCATGAGTCAAGGCATACATCTCTCTAAAAAGATGTCTCCTAAAGACACCTGAAGAGAGAAATAGAATGAGTTCTATTCCTTATGCTTCGGCTGTTGGATCAATAATGTATGCCATGTTATGTACAAGGCCTGATGTTGCTTATGCTTTAGGCATTGCAAGTAGATTTCAAGCTGATCCAGGAGAGGATCATTGGAAAGCTGTGAAAAATATTCTTAAGTACTTGAGAAGGACTAAAGATATTTTTCTAGTATATGGTGGTTCTGATCTTAAATTAGAAGCATATTCTGATTCTAGTTTTCAATCAGACCCAGATGATAGCAAATCCATTTTAGGGTATGTCTTTACTCTGAATGGTGGAGCAGTAAGTTGGAAGAGTACTAAGCAGCCAACTGTAGCTGACTCAACCACTGAAGCAGAATACATAGCTGTAAGTGAAGCCGCCAAGGAAGCTGTCTGGATGAAGAAGTTCATCACTGAATTAGGGAGTTATTCCTGAAATTGAGAATCCAGTACCACTTTACTGTGATAATACTGGAGCTGTAGCTCAAGCAAAGGAACCAAGGTCTCATCATAAATCCAAACACATTCTGAGATGCTTCCATCTCGTTCGAGAAATTATTGAAAGACAAGATGTAGTCATAGAACGAGTGGACACAAAGAACAACATAGCAGACCCATTCACTAAGGCTTTACCACTGCAACTGTTTGATCGCCACCTTGATTGTATGGGATTAAAATATAAGGGCGATTGGCTTTAGTGCAAGTGGGAGATTGAAAGGAATATGCCCTCAAGCCAATTTATTTTTGGGATGTTCTTTGTCTTCCAGACTCATGTAATGACATTTTTAATAAATAAAGGCATTTATTTCATCATATGCAGTGTCTTATTATTTATTTAAGATTATGATGAACCCTATAAATTAGGGCTATGATTTTAGGATTATGATGAGATCATACTAGTGAGACCTAAAATCTTAAAATCCCTAATTTAAATATTCCTAGTCGATGGGACATTGAGTTAGGGATCAATGTTTTTCGGTAAGACTAGCACATTCTTTGTATGCTCGATTGAGAGGGTGATTGATCTCACAATAACTTGTGTATGACACTAATACAAGAATGTGGGTGCTCATTAGAGAATGAGTTCACTGAATTGATCCAAATTGAGAATATCTAATGGAGTCTTATCTACATGTCAATAGATGGTTCTCATAGTGAATTTGTGCATGTAATCCTTTGACCTGAAACTACCATAGAATCTTATATATATAAATCCATATTTTGGTTCATACTCATTCATGACTCAGTTATGTATGGGATGATCTGGATATGGTAGATTATATATATGAAGGTTGTGAGTAGGTTAACATGGAATCGATCTCTCCTGGTAAGAGGAAATAGCATCCTACCTTGCTTCAAACAAATGATGATTCAGGAAGACTTTGATCAAAGCATGATGAAAAATTAGAAATGGTTTCTAATGTTTCATTAAATGAATCATCATCATAAGATTGAAAGAGAAATGAATATGATATTGGGGTTGACATATTTCCATACCCAGAGTCATATTCAGGATGCAGGGAGATCGAAGGATCTAGTTGCATGGTAATTTTCACTGAAGGATATTTTTGGTATTTTCATCAAAATTTTACATCTTTTGGATAGTCATGATACGTTGCTAGACGTCAATCATGTCTTGTGGGTTTGATCAAATTAAAATTTTAATTTGATCATTAAATTAGAAAGTGTTCTAAATTAAGTCAAATTGGGTTGGCTAGTTTTGACCTAAATCGGTTTGGTTGAGTTCTAACCAGATTAGGTCAAATCACACCCAGACTCACTGCTGGTTAGATGTGGAACCCAATGGGTCACACACAAAGAGAATTGATTAAGGGTCTAATTGGATTAGACCATGTTTGCAAGATGAACATGCTAGCACATGTAGCAAACCCTAGCACCTGGTTTCGAATTGGATTCGAATCAGCTTCTCGATTTGGGCTAATTTAGATCCGATTTGAGCCAAATAGGATTTGGTCTTGAGTTGGATTAACCTAGATTGATTGGGCTTCAGATTGGGTGCCACATACCTACATCCCATGTGCCAGAGAGTCTCTCTCTTGTGCGTGGGAAGTCTTTCATGCGCAAAGGACTCTTTGGCGCATGGAATAAGTTGGCGCCTACCTTCTTTGACTTTTTCCATTTTGTTATGTCACGTAAATTTTTATATTAGTGTGGACATCAGATATGGGGCATAGAAGAGTCCTTCTGCAGATGAAATACTCTTTTTTTCTTTTTGCCCAGGATGTTTTGTCGCCCAAGACCCCTTGCCGCCCAAGACTCCATGCCGCCTACTCCTCCTTGACGTCTCTTGGACCAAGTCAAAGTCTCTTGGGACTTTGACTATTCAAAGTTTATCTCCATGCCTTCTTGCTGAATGGGCGTCCCTTTTTAGAGCCATTGGATGGCCTTGTTTCATGATCTAATGGATGAAAAGGGTGGCGCCAAAGATGAAATATTGCGACTCTTCGTAAAAAAAAACTTACGTAGAATTAATCCAAGAGTCCTTCTGCTTTAAGGCACCTCTTGGACTAAGTCTATATCTCATTTTTACTGATGAGGCATGAGATTGGCTGATGGGGCATGAGAATTTGATGAGGAAAGGGTGTGAGATTTTTTGTTGGCACCCCTACGTACATTATAAATAGGGGTGCACACCAAGAGTCCGTGTGTGTGAAAATTATCTTTCTTTCTTATCTTTCTTTCTTACAAGAGTTTCTTTTTGTCCAATTTTCTTTCTTCCTTTCTCTTATCTAGACCTTATCATTATAAGGATAAGAAGTCATCTTAAGACTAAGAGATTAGGAAAGGAAAATTAAGAAGACAAAAGAAAAAGAAAGATAGATAAGGAGAGGCAAGGAAGGTGACATAAAGGCTAAAGAAGGTCTTGCCCTTTTTAATTAAAGTTCTTATTATTAGAACTCTAATTATATAAATCAGAGGTGCTGGTGTCTTGATCGAGTCTCTATGTGGATCAACATTGGAGGGTGAATATGTGGGCACCTGGTGGAAATTCTGATGGACTGCTACCGATGATCAGGGTCAATTTAGGATTTAGCGATAAGAGGTATGTTCTAATACTTTCTTTTATGTTATAAATGCATGTTATATGATTTAATTGCTAATGAGATGGTCCTAGGGTTCGGGTTTGGTTTATATGATTTCATATTTTTGCTTTGAAATCCATGCTTCCGCCCTATACACCAATCCCATCCAGGGCAACGTCCGAAGTTGGTTAAGGCATAGGTCAATTTTCTAGTCGTAAAGGCTCCATTTACCTACAATGCTATTCTCGACTGACCTAGTTTGAATGTGCTCTGAGTAGTGGTGTCAACTTATTATCTAAAGGTGAAGTTCCCAATGAGCTATGAAATTGGAGAGATCAGGAGAGACCAGGCATTGGCAAGATGCTGTTACTCCATTGCCCTACAAAAAAACATCCAGCCTGACCTTTGTCCTATTGATGGGCTGGATGTCCGTGACAACCTTACCGAGGAGCGGGGTGAGCCTATGAAGGACCTCGTATTTGTACCCTTAAATGATGGGAGCACAAAGCACGCTATGTAGATCGACTCCAACTTGGGGGATGAGGTTCGGGAGTGACTCGTCACCTTCCTCAAGAAGAATACAGATGTCTTCGCCTGGGTCCTAGCGGATATGCCTGGAATTGATGTCGAGATCATGGAACATCAGCTAGCCATTGATCCTAAGTATCAGCCAGTAAAAAAGAAGATGCGCAACCACATCCTAGAGAGGCAGAAAGTAATTGTAGAAGAAGTAGGCAAGCTTCTCAAAGCTGGATTCATCTGAAAAGTTAACTATCCGAGCTGGGTCTCAAACATGGTTCTCGTCAAAAAGGCAAATAACAAGTAGAGGATGTGTATAGACTTCAAAAAATTGAACAAAGCCTATCCAAAAGACAGCTACCCTCTACTCCAAATTGATCAACTGGTAGATGCAACCTTGGGCCATGAGCTCCTCAGTTTCAAGGATGCCTTTTTCTGCTATAACCAAATATGGATGGCACCGAAGGATGAGAAGAAAATTGCTTTTTTTACTGACCTTGGTCTTTACTGTTACAAGGTTATGCCTTTTGGACTCAAAAATGTAGGGACAACGTACCAGTTCCTGGTCAATAAGATCTTTAAGGAGCAGATCAGCCACAACATGGAGGTGTATGTGGATGGTATGCTCATCAAAAGCCAAGCTTCAATAAACCACATCATCGACCTCAAAGAGACCTTCAGTGCACTCAAGAAGTATAAGATGAAGCTGAACCTGACCAAGTGCATCTTTGGTGTAACCTCAGGAAAGTTTCTAGGATTTATGGTGTCAAGGCACGGGATTGAAGCAAATTCAGAAAAAATCTGAGCTATTCAGGAGATGACTGCTCTAAAAATAATCAAAGAAGTTTAGCGCCTGACTGAAAAAATGGCATCCTTAAATCGCTTTGTCTTGAGATTGGTCAAGTGATGCATGCCCTTCTTCCAAGTTTTTAAGCAACCAAAAACCTTCTACTGGATAACGAAGTGCCATCAGGCATTTGAGGAGCTCAAAAACTACCTCGGCTCACCCCCATTACTAGCAAAGCCTGAATTTGGAGAAGAATTATTCTTGTACCCAGCAATCTTTCCGACGATCTTGGTAGCAGTCCTAGTCAAGGAGGAAGCAAAAATGCAGCGATTAGTCTACTACGTAAGCTGGATCCTGAGGGATGCAGAGACTAGGTACTCTAAGTTCGAAAAATTGACTTACTCTCTTCTAATTACTGTCAGAAGATTTCGACCTTACTTTCAGGGGTGCACCAATAATGGTCCTCATAGATCAACCAATAAAAGTAGTCCTTCATCGAACGGATGCTTCCAAAAGAATCGTAAAATGGGCAATCGAGCTTACGGAGTTTGACATCAATTATCGACCTCGACCATTGATCAAAGCTTAGATATTGGTAGATTTTGTAGTAGAATGTACCATTCTAGATGAAGCCGAGCTTGAACAGAATGAGATTGGCATCCCATGGTTGCAACCGAGCCTCTCTGAAGAGAGTGCCGATCTTTTCAAAGGATTTTGGACTCTATACGTGGATGGTTCATCCAACACTGCTGGAGCAGGTGCAGAGTTGGTCTTAGTCAACCCCGAGGGAGTCGTCGTCGAATATGCGCTATGTCTTGAATTTTCTATAGCTAATAATGGGGCCGAGGATGAAGCGTTGATCGTCGAATTAAAAATAGCAAGAGAGTTAAAAGTAGATCGACTTCAAGTCTACAATAATTTTCAATTAGTGGTCGGTCAAGTTAGTGGCAACTATGAAGCATGGGAGGAAAGTATGATGAAATACCTTGAGAAAGTAAAGAATTTGATTCTAGCCTTCGATAGTTTTGGCATTCAATAGATTCCAAGGGCAAAAAATACAAGAGCCAACCTTCTCTCTAAATTAGTCACTTTAGCCCCAATCGAATTGTCCAAAGAAGTATTTTTTGAAACTCTAAAATGTCCAAGCTTAAAGAAATCATAGCTTGTTATGCAGATGGAGCACGAGCTGAGCTGGATTGACCCATTAGTTGCCTATCTCAAAGAGGAAGTTCTTCCTCATAATCCAAAAGAAGCTCGAAAACTCAGGAATCAAGCCTCCCGATATGTTTTGTATAAGGGCAAGCTGTATAAAAGGTCATATTCGCTACCGCTTTTGAAATATCTCCAACCTTTAGAGGCCAACTTCACATTATGGAAAGTGCATGAGGGAATTTATGGAAGTCATGTAGGAGCCAGATTCCTATCACAAAGACTACTTCAGTAAGGGTACTATTGGCCGACCTTGTATCATGACTCTATAGAGTATGTCAACAAATATGACCGCTGTCAGAGAAATGCAAACATACAAAGATAGCCGACCTCCAAGTTTACTCCACTAAGCTCACCTTGGACATTTGTCCAATAGGGAATGGATATACTTGGCCCTTTTTCAATGGCATCCGGACAACAGAAGTTCCTCTTGGTTGCGATCAACTACTTCACTAAATGGGTCGAAGCCGAATCACTAGAAAAAATTACTGAGATCAAGGTACAGGACTTCGTCTGAAAGTCAATTGTCTGTCAGTTTGGTCTACCCTAAAATCTCATAACAGATAACGGACGATAGTTTGTTAGGATGAGATTCGCTGAGTTCTACGAAGATCTAAACATCTTCCATCACTTCACATCAGTGGTCCATCCGCAGACAAATGGTGAAGCAGAGGTGACCAACAGAATTTTACTATAGGGCATCAAGGTAAGGCTTGAAAGAACAAGAGGGACTTGGGCGAACGAACTCTACCACATTCTTTGGACATACCGAACTACTCATAGGCTACCAACTAGAAAAATATCATTCATCCTAGCCTTTGGGATGGAGACAGTCATCCCGATCGAGCTTAAACTTCTATCAGCATGGGTCGTGGCCTTTAATGAGTATCGTAACTCACAGGACCTCAGAGTCAATCTCAATCTATTGAAAGAAAAGAGAGAAGATGCCCAAGTTTGGATGGCAGCCTACAGACAAAGAGTAGCCAGATACTATAACTCTAGAGTAAAAAGCAAAGCATTCAGGGTGGGGGAATTGATGCTCTAATGAGCATCTATTTCGAAGCCTCAAAAGTAAGGAAAGCTTGCCCTGAATTGGGAAGGTCCGTATAGAGTGGAGGAGGTCATCCGGCCTGAAACTTATCGCTTGAAGGAGCTTGGAAGGGCGAGACTTCCATGACCTTGGAATTTGAAAAACTTAAGAATGTACTACTAATAACTTTTCTTCAATAAAGTTCTTTCTATTTTAACATCATTACTTCTTGGTACAAAGATTGTGTAATGACAACTCTGAAGCAACCAAAAGTGGCCTATTAGAAATAGGAGGAGAATCTTGTCCTAATGTGAGCAAGGTCGAAGGCCTCGTTGAACTAAGATGAGATGAGGGAAAGGAACCTACCAATGGCCCTAATGTGCCCCTATAGCTCGTTAGGAACAGAAAGAGAACCTCATTCTAACGTGAGCAAGGTCGAAGGTCTCGTTGAACTAAGACGAGATGAGGGAAGAGGCCCTACCAACGGCCCTAATGTGCCCCTATAGCCCGTTAGGAATAGGAGAGAACCTTGTCCTAACGTGAGCAAGGTCAAAGGCCTCATTGAACTAAGATGAGATGAGGGGAGAGGCCCTACCAATGGCCTTAATGTGCTCCTACAGTCCATTAGGAACTAGAGGAGAACCTCATCCTAATGTGAGAAAGGTTGAAGGCCTCATTGAACTAAGATGAGATGAGGGGAGAGGCCCTATCAATAGCCCTAATATGCCCCTGCAGCCCATTAGGAATAGGAGGAGAATCTCGTCCTAACGTGAGCAAAGTCAAAGACCTCGTTAAGCCAAGACGAGAACCCATCGATGGATCCAACGAACCTCTACGATCATACAAGGGGTGGAAAGTCAAGACCATGCTGATTTAAAATGAGGGAAAGGTCAAGGCCCTACTGATAATTGATGAGCACATTTCCCTACGACCGCACCAAACACCAAAGAAAAAATCTCATCCTAATCCACGGAATGAACCCCTGACCCAACATCCACGACAAGCATCTCGTTAGAAATGAAAGAAAAATAAGGCGTCCAGAATCGAATCCATAAGAGATGATAACAAAAAAGGTACTATTTTATTATGATGTTAAGTTCGTTACAAGTAAAAGTTAATAAGATCAATTACAATGGGCACACGACAAGCAAGATAGAGGTCGGCAAAGGCCGACTACGAAAAAGCAAATGCATTATAGATAAGATAAAGATCGATGAAATCGATTACATAAAAAAAAAAAGAGGTGAAGTCCTAAGGCGATCCTTGCTCTTCAGACTTTGGGCTATCGACTCCAGTCATCACTGAAACTTCCTTTAGTTTGAAAATTTCCTCCTCTAGCTCGTTCTTCTTATATAGACCATCGATGTACATCCTATTGGAGCATTCAAATTTGGCCTCGAGCTCTCATCACTGCTTCCTCAAAACCTCAGATTCAGCTTCAGTATTCTTGATGGCTTGATGCTCCTAGGTCAACTGGAGCTTCAATTGTTGAACTTCGATTTTCTCTATCCCAATAGCCTTTGAGAGTTTGTCGATAGTTCTCCTCAGAAAGATGAGTTCCTCAAGTTTGCTGCTTGATCCAGTCTGCTGAATGCTATGAAACTTCTTCCAAAAAGGTCGCCTTATCTCTGGCAGCCTTTAGCTTGCCTTCAAGCCTGGACATCTTCCCTGCCCAGGCCGCCTGATAATTATTGTGTTGATCTTCAGCATCCTACAACTGCTTCTGAAGTTGGGAGAACTTCTTCAACTAGTTCCAATCATGCTGAGCTTCATCGGTGGACCACGGTGAACTTCCTTCCAAGAGACAAATCTTCTCTTCCGCCTTCTTGAGATCAACTTCTAGAGAGCCGATCTTCGCTGTGAGCACCCAAGACTTGTTGCTCGTGCTCTTCTAGAGTTTGGCAAGCTCCTTCTCAAAATTTTCTTTCGGAATACTGAAGCTCACTGCATCCTTCATGTGAAAACTTCGGAGGTGAGTGACTTCATCCTTAGTCGCCTCCACAGCATTTTTTTGAGAGGCATGAAGGTCGGCCTCAACTCTCTTCAATCTTTTTCTCAATTGATGGACCTCCTTCTTCAAACCCTTTATCAAAGGCTTGAACGAAATCCTCTGAGGTAAGGGATCGGTGTCAATCGAAGAAAGGAGGTCATGGTCCCGATCGATAGAGACGTTCTGAATCACATACAATGCAAAGTATGAAGGAAAAGAAGGATTTGCTCTCATTACTTAAAATATGTTTGGTACCCCAAAAAAAAAAGAGGATACATAGATGTCAAAAGTTCAGACCTCGAGCGGCTTGTCCACTAGAGAGGTCGGGACATTCTCGACCGGCTCCAACCCTTGGGCAGTCTCGGATGTTGCACCTATGGATTCAAGAGCGACCTTGACATCGGCGCGTGAAGGGCCGACTCTATCCTCTGGCTCTTCTAGGAGGAGATCCAGATCGATGTTGGAAAAATTCTTGATGACTCACCCCATGCAGACCTGGAACCCTTCCAAGAAGGCTTCCTAGGCAAAGTCTATTTTGATGTCCTCCATATTCTTGGAGGACTTGAAGTTCTGCACAGTCCTTTCCATGGCAGCACTAACCTCCTCTTGCGCTTTCTTTTTCTCCTTCTTTTTTAGGGCTAGCTCAGCCCTCAACTTTGCCATCTCACCATGCTCCTCTCTCAGTTCATTCTGAAGGCATTCGACATCAGATGAATGGGTCTCCAAGGCAACCTTTAGAATGTTGGCCTCGGCCCGGGCCTTCTCGACTTTTGTGCAAGCTTTTTTCAGGGCTCTAGAAGCTTTGGCCCGATTTTGACTTGCTGCTTTAGAGTGGGCAAAAAGGTAGTGTCCCAGCTACAAAACACACAATAAATTAGAATCATAAAAGATCCCAGTTCCAAAGCATAATGTGCATGAAGTCAAAATCAGAAGGAACCACTTACCTCCAAAAAGGCAGCAAATGATTCATTGAACCTCTCGACGTCATCCTTCTGGCGCATCCTTTCAACGATGTGGGAAAGGATGCTCCCCTCCATTAGTGCCTGGATGACCTCTCGGTCATCCAGGGAACCTTGTTCCTGGCTAAGGTCCCCTCCTTCGGAGCTCTTAGCCTTTCGCCCAACCTTCTTGCTGATGACCCTCTTCTTCTTCTTCTCCGCAGCTCCCACATACCGAATAGGAGCAAGAGGGATGGCCTTATCAGATAGGATCGGGCTTGGCATGGTAGCAGCAGGTTCAAGGGTCGGCACGGACCAAATCGGCATAGCCTGACTTGACTCTCTAGTCTGAGCCTTCTTCTATGGTTTGCTAGAAGAACCGTCCTTCCTTTTAAGGGTCTGAAAGCGATTCCATTCCTCGGGGGTCATTTTTGCAAAGACAAAATTAGAAGATCAAAAAAATAAATACCATCCAATTGGCTAAATATCACAAACTACCTATCGGGTTACAAGGACTGAGGCCAAAATTAAACAAGATTTGCTCATCCAGGAGTCTAGGGATTGGTGGAGCATCAAAGGACTTCAGCTTATCGATCGAGCTTCGATCTTCATTTTCTAGCCCAGGGGCTCAGCGAACCAATTCCCTTACCTTGCCCCATGGAGGTAGCCCTAGTTCTAGGGTGGGATGGAAAATGAAGAAGAACTTCTCCTTCTAACCATGAACGGAGGAAGGGGCACCTTTAAGCAGTCCCTTCCTCCCGAACTATGGAGACACATACCAACAATCCTTAGTGGTGGGGTGATGTTTAAAGGTAAAAAAATTACGAAATAGAAAATTGGTAGGTCGGACGGCTACCATGGTGCACAAGGAGAGGAATCTTATGATAAATCTAAAGAAGTTTGACGCCATGGAAATTAGGAAAATATTGAGAAACCTAAATAAGTTAGCTATAAAAAAAGATAAAGGTAACCTAAGCCCGGTCCGAAAGGTTTTGATGTATAGGTAGATTCGATCGGAAAGAGGTGAGCAGGCTCAATCGTCAGGCCCAGGGAGTTCAAGCTCGTACTCAGGATGAATTCCAAACTGAATCCTAGCTAAAAAAAGATCATCAGACCAAAGTTTAAAAAAAATGATCGCAGGCACAAAAGGACAGGCCAATCCCAAGGGTTTGGCCTCCTCAAAAGGTAGGTTCATTAGGCTTTAAGGGGTCGGACTCTCAGAATAAGTCGACCAAGATCCCTCACTAGACATTTGGATCAAGGTAAAATCAAGAAATTACCTAAAAAATCAAAAAAAAAAGAGATGTTCAAGCTTCGACAAGAACAGAAAGAACAAGAAAGTAAGAATGCAGAGATAATCCAAAAAGTGTTAGAAAGCTGACCTAAATTGGTTGAGAAGAATAAGGAGATGATGAATGAAGCAAGGATCGAAGGAAGGTACGTCGAAAATTAAAGGAAGCAGCTTGGGCTCTCGCTCGCGATGAAGAAGAAAACTAGAGGAAGGAAAGAAAGATTTCAGAAGTAGGGACTCGGAGGAGGAGGGCAGGCTTAAGTAATCCTTAGAGCTCCAAAGTAGTTATGATTGTAGATTTCCTCTAGCCGATCTTTGATCGATGCTTGTCCCACTCATCATGGCATAAAGCTTCCAACGGACAGACCCTTAATGGCACTGTACTTTAAGCAAACTTTTGATGGAAAATTTAAAAAACGTCTCTTTGGGTCACCATGCATATACGGAGCTCCGACACCAGCCTAATAAAAGCCAAAACATCCCATCCCACCTAGAAGCGGGAAAGCCAGTAGGATCGAAAAATCCTTTGAACTCGATAGTCTCCATCTTACTCCCATCCTTCAAACTTCGAACTCGAGAGTAGGGGTGCTAGTGTTGGGGATAAATCCATGCTTACTGAAGTTTGGCTAAGATTTTGACTAAATCAGATCCATTTGGTTGCGGTTATAGAAACTGAACCTCAACCCATAAGAATATTCAAGCTTCGAATCATTCTGGAATGGCCAACCTCCGACATTATAGCCAAAGAATCTGATTGATCGGGAACATCGATTTTGGATTCGATAAGATGTCGTGGATTCCTTCTCTAGGCAAGCTTGAACAGTCAATACCGCTCCAGAGAATCAGCCAAGTCCCTAGCACCTGCGCATCACGTTTGACCGATCTCCCTTCAATGGTCGAACTCCTCTAACAAGCGAACTCCTTCCAAATTCCCCCAATAGGTGAACTCCTCTAACAATTGAACTGCTTCTAGACTCCAACAGGTGAACTCCTTTCGGATTCCCCCAATAGACGAACTCCTACAATAAGTGAACTACTTTTGGACTCCTCCAATAGGCGAACTCCTTCTGGACTCCAACAACCGAACTCCTTTCAGACTCCCCCAATAGGTGAATTCCTTTTGGACTCCTTCAATAGGCGAACTCCTTTCGAATTCTCTCTAGTAGTTGGGTTCCTCCATCAGATGAATTCTTCCTTAGATTTCTCCTCTAGAAGAGCTGCGCATAGATCTCTCCAGCAGATCTACTTTCTGATTCTAGAAGAGTCTCTTCTCCTACATAAATCCGACCTCAGACATGGCATGAACCGACCCACACCCAAACTACCTTAGAGGAGTTCGAACTTCTCTAGAATTGATATAGCTCAAAGGTCATCACCAACCGATGCCTACTCCTCCGAACTTTGACTATTAAATCTCAAATGGACTAGCACCTCGCGATAACAAACACTATCCTTCATAATAAACTCCACGTGGCCTCGAGCAGCCCATTATTCGATAATTATGGTTGTCACTATCAGTTTGTTATAGGCTCTATCTATAAAAGGGATCCTCCAAATATGTTTTCTCCAGGCTCTCTTTTCCTTCTCAATACTCTGCAACTTTCTCGACTGAGTACTCCATTTCTATTGGCCAAAAGAGCTGACTTGATCATCGAAGAGTCTTACCAAAGCCAGCCCCCCAGGCTCTGGATGAGACTTATTTTGCAGGTCACCGACGGTGATCTCTTCTTCTCCAACTCCGGTGCTTCTCTGACGATGACCAGATTTTGCACCAACAGAAATACTATTTCATTAACTTTACTTCTTGACCCAGGATGAATAACAAGATCTTTCATATCGACGTCCCAACCTGCTTGACCCTAATGAACAGTGGATTTTGAGGATAGTCCAATTCTCCTATTGCAAACGATGGACTCCTTCTAGTCAAACTTCTTCCAGTCATGCTCTCTCTAGTTGCGCTCCTTCTAGTCAAACTTCTTCAAATCATGCTCCTTCCAGTCGGACTCCTTCCAGCTGCACTCCCTCTAGTTGCGCTTCTTCCAGTCAGACTCCTTCCAGTCGGATTCCTTTAAAGAAAACTATCCTTAGTTGGATGGCCAACTTCTTCAAGCTATTGAAGGTAGCACCAACAAATTTTAATCAACCCCTTTAGGTCTAATTCGCCATCTACCACTAAATGGTTGATCTCCAAGTTTGGTCAGCTTCAAGCTCTTCATTCCAACACATACAGCCTGCACACAAGTGCAGAGGTTCTGCCTAAACTTCTACTATGGATCACCAACAAACTTACGAGTCACAATAAATGATAATCCACTCTCCATAACAAACTCTACGAGGCCCAAACGACCCACTACCAGATGGCTATGACTGTCACTATTAGTTTATTACATGCTCCATCTATATAAAGGACATTCTAGATATGCTTCTACTTCCTAAGCTAAAAACTCTCTACTCTTATTCTATTCATTTTCTTCCTGAGTACTCCATTTTTGTTAGCCAAGAAAAATAACTTGACCATCGAAGGATCCTGTCGGAGCTGACTCTGACTAGGACTTCATCTTATAGGACTCATCGATGTCCTCATCTTCTCTAGCTCCAGCAATCTCCAGCATCAGTATCGTTTTTCATACCAATAGGATTGGTGCTAGAGGAAGAGATGCTTGAGCCCTTGATCTAAAAGGAGTGCTCCGTCGAGTTCATCTTCCCTCTTTTATCTTCAATTCTTTAGCTTTTTTCCTCTGATCTCTTCTTGTTCCTGTGAAATGTCGCCAAAGAAGGCTACAACTCGATGATCTACTACCTCCTTCGCTCGATCTAACTCAGATCCGCCTGCTTCGATCTCATCTTCGGCACCTCAACCCCCTCCACCAGCAGCCATGGTGGATTTGAAGCAGTTCAACCTACTAATACAGCAGGTTGGAGGCCTCACTAAGATAGTGAAGGGAAATCCTGATTTTCCGGTCCAGGTTCGTCCAGATCTGATTAGATCAAGAGATATATTTCAAAAATTTTCTCTTGATCTCAATCAGATCTTGATATATTTCAGATCTGATTATTATTATTTTAATAAATAAAATAAAACAAGATAAATTAAATCAAATTTAATTTACCTGATTTGGGTAATCCTATTACCCTGTAGATGATCCTGATTGCAGCGGAAGGTTCTGGATCTTAGCCACGCAAGCGCCTGGCCTCTACCGGTATCCACTCGGGTTGGATCTGGAGATCCTCTTCTTCTCTATCACACCTCCAAAAATCAGATCTGGATCTGATCTGGAGGATCTTCAAAACTCTTTTGAAGATCTGCAGTCGTCCTTTTGCAGCAGCGCAGCCTTCTTGCTTTTGATCGCCTTTCCTTGATCTGAATCGCACCAACCTAAATCCAAAACACTTTTGGACGTGGAGAGCAAGGGGAGAAGAGACTATGGCATGGAGAAGGAGGGGAGAGGCAGCCTTGGGGCGTGTCTAATAGCATTGGAATTAGGGTTGGGCGCAGGGTCTTATTTATAGACCTCTTGTGATCCAACTCCTCTTCCTCTCAACCAATCACAACCCTTTGTGAAATCAGATCTAAATCTGATTGGTTGGAATAGAGACCCCTGGATTCCTCCTTAGAGGGCGCCTAAGACCAGTCAAACTGGATTCTTAGTAGAACTCTGATTGGAATCCAAAAGGGAGGTGGAGTCCTTGTCCAACAAGGACTCCTAGGCGCCTCCTACTTGGGCTCACGCCACCCTTGGCGTGCGCCCTTCTCCTTGCCAGGTTCTGGCAGGGGGACAGGCCCCCACCAGCTCTCCAATAGGTGCATGACATGTGGTCAAAAGTCAAAGGGTGAATGGTCAACGTTTGACCAGTCAAAGGTAGACTTTTGACCAAAGTCAAAGAACAAGAAATGGCAGGTGACCAAAAATGGCAGGTAATGTCTTACAAATAAGACAACCTATTCTGACTTGGACAACCTCCAGTCAGACCATATGAAGGCCTCTGATTGAGCACAAACTCCTTTGGCTCAGTCAGGACAACTTATTTATGATAGTAAAAGAAGAACGTTAGGTTCAATCGAGTGCTAGCACGATTTCCTTGAACCTAATTGAATCTCATTCAGATCAATTGAACTAGATCAGTTCAATTGATGATCACCAGATTCAAACCCTTGTTTGTGTGACCCAGTTAGGTTCAGTTCTGTATGGTAATGGGATATGTCATGATCTCTATCATAGACATCATCGAAACTCCTTTCGATGGATCAGAACTCTTCTGATTCGAACAGCTAGAATGATCGATCATCTAAATCATTCTAATTGCTCCCAAAATCCACCAGTGACACCTAGCAGTATATGGTGGCAACCCATCAGAGCTGAATGCGAACCTCTTGGTGCAGCTACCTGTGTGATTCAGTTCTTCTATCTTGAGCCCCGATCAGATTAGGGTTAAGGTGAACTCGTCAAAACCTAGTCTCTGTCATATGATGTAATCATTCGATTCGAGTCCAATATGAAAATCTAAATAGAAACTCTTTCTATTATTTCACTCTACCATGGCCATGGATTTCTGGACTTGATTCTCCTGATCATCATAGGGCTACTCCTCTACCACCGAGGTAGATAGATCCCATCTTGATGCAATCCAGTTCCTACAATGAACATGCTATAGCCAACATACACCTCAGGGTTCCATATGGCTAGGAGACCGAGTAATGGTGTAGTCAAACTATACACCCTCAAGGTGAACTGCCGATGCATCTCAGGTCAAAGAACCAGACACACTACTGCAGCATCGAGTCAGTCATTGACGAGAAGGTAGACTCCTAATGACTACTCGAGGTGGTCACGCTCAGTGCCCTCGTTCTCTAACGAGTACCTGTACTCTCGCTCCGGTGTCTCCACACCATAGACTCAAGACTCATCTACTAAAGAGAAGCGATCGTACACCAACCTTCCGGATCAATCACCATCCTCGTGATGATCCTATGGTCGGGAGCATTTATGAGTTAATAATGATTATTCATGTCTTAAATTTTCAACTCTTGAAAATATGAATTATCATTACCATTAACTCAAAGGATGTATCACAGACACTAATACACAGGTGTGATAGAAAATAACCCATTTTATAAATTATAGTCAAAATTACAATTTTGCCCCTAGAAGTGTATTACAAGTGTCAGCCAATTCTGGCTTCTAGGGCACATATATCTAACAATCTCCCACTTGTCCTAAAGCCAATTGGCTATTAGTCTAAGTCCCATCTTCTCAAGGTGGGCTTCGATCTTCTGCTGGCCCAACGGCTTTGTAAGTGGGTCTGCCACATTATCTGTGGAGTTGACTCTCTTGACCTCAACGTAACCTTTCTCAAGATAATCGCGGATTAGATGATATCGCCGCTCAATGTGCTTGGACTTCTGGTGAGACCTCGGCTCCTTAGCAAGGGCTATGGCGCCATTGTTGTCGCAGTAAAGAGGAATGGCATCTGATGGCATTACTCCAATTTCTGCAGCAAACTTCTTGTACCAGAATGCTTCCTTTGCAGCCTCTGATGCAGCTACATATTCTGCTTCCATGGTGGAATCTGCTATCACAGTTTGCTTGGAACTCTTCCAGCTGACAGCTCCACCATTGCACACAAACAGACTTCCAGATGTCGACTTTCGATCATCTATATCGGACATGAAGTCCGAGTCTGTGTATCCCTGAACTTGGAGTTTCCATACCAAAGACCAACGATTATATCCTTAGTTCTTCTCAAGTACTTAAGGATACATTTCACAGAAGTTCAGTGTTCTTCACCTGATTTGGACTGATATCTGCTTGTGACACTCACAGCATGGCTATATCAGGTCGTGTACATAGCATGGCATACATGAGGTCCCTATTGCAGAAGCATAAGGGATCTTGCTCATGCATTCTATTTCCTCAAGTGTGCTGGGGCACATCTTCTTGGAAAGATGAATACCATGTCTGAAGGGTATTAATCCCCTCTTAGAGTTTTCCATACTAAACCTCTTTAGTACTTCCTCTATATACATTTTCTGTGAAAGTCCTAGCATCCTATTCGGTCTATCCCTATAGACCTTAATTCCTAGAATAAAGGATGCTTCACCTAGGTCTTTCATGGAGGAATTCCTTGGACAACCACATCATTGACTGATGTCAACATGGGAATATCATTCCCAATAAGGAGGAGTCATTCCACGTTACAATATGAGGAAGACAACAGCGCTCCCACTGATCCTTTTGAAAACACATGGTTCCTCTTCATTTTTGATGAAACCAAACTTTTTGATCACATCATTGAAATGAGTGTTCCAGCTCCGAGATGCTTGCTTAAGTCCATATATGGACCTTTTGCAGCTTGCAAACCTTGTGATCAGTATCACTGGATGTGAAACCTAGCGGCTGTTCCATATAGATATCTTCCTTCAAGATATCCATTTAGGAATGCCGTTTTCACGGTCCATTTGCCATATTTCATAATCAAAATAGGCTGCAACAGCAAGCAATGTGCGGATGGATTTTAGCATAGCTACGGGGAAAAGGTATCCTGATAGTCAATGCCTTCGCGTTGACTATTAACCTTTTGCCACCAGTCTAGCCTTGATGTCTCCAACATTCCCATCTGCACCAATCTTTCTCTTGAAGATCCATTTACACCCAATAGGTACTATACCTTTTGGTGGATCTACCAAGGTCCAGACTTGGTTGAGTGCATCGAGTCAATTTCTGACTCATTGCCTCAAGCCATTTTCGGAGTCGATATCTGATATCGCCTCGTTGTAGGTTTTGGGATCATCACCATGAGCACCATTACCTATGAGGAACA
Organism: Cocos nucifera; assembly: GCA_006176705.1. Classification (NCBI taxonomy): domain Eukaryota; kingdom Viridiplantae; phylum Streptophyta; class Magnoliopsida; order Arecales; family Arecaceae; genus Cocos; species Cocos nucifera. The sequence goes on along the minus strand of QRFJ01005050.1, from coordinate 1,167 downwards.
TTTTCTCTATATCCTTTGAAATAATACTAAGTATCTTTCAGGAGACGGGAAACTCTTTCCGACTACGAGGTGGAGAGTAGTGTTCTTATGGCTCAACCTGATATTTGGTTCCACTTGGTCCTTAGCTCGTTCTGCTTGTGAGACTTTCTCATCAAGCTTAATCTGCTTTCCAACGCACTATCTTGAATAAACTATTTTTCAAGAAATATGGCATGTCGACTCACAATCACATTTATGGTCTTCTGAATGTAGAAATAGTATCCTAATGACTCTTTAGGATATCCTATGAATCGAGCTCTAAAGGATCTAAACTCTAACTTTGTCCACTTATTGTCTTTTGACATAAAGCCGGACAACCCCCAAATTCTGAGATGGCTCAGACTTGGTTTCTTACCGTGCCATATCTCATATGGTGTGGTAGGAATGGTTTTAGAGGAAACCCTATTCAGTAAATAGATTGAAGTTAACAATGAGTGTCCCCAAAGGAAATCAGGAGGTCTGTGAAGCTCATCATGGATCGAACCATATCCAATAGAGTCTGATTTCTCCATTCTGAAACCCCATTGAGTTGAGGTGTTCCTGGTGGAGTCCATTGAGAGACTATGCCATTTTTCTTAAGATAGTCTAGGAATTCTCGGCTAAGGTATTCACCTCCTCGATCTGATCGAAGAACCTTAATAGGGTTTTTCTAGTTGTTTTTCTACTTCATGTCTGAATTCTTTGAAACTTTTTCAAAAGGCTTCTGACTTTGTGTCTCCATAAGATAACATACCCATTACCTAGATAGATGCATCGGTAAAGGTTAATGAAGTAGACAAAATTGCCTCTAGCCGGCACATCAATGGGCGCACACATTCAGTATGTACATAGGGCAAGGAGATCTGTGGCCCTCTCCCCATGCCAAACAAAAAGGGAGTTTAGTGCATTTTGGCCTTTGAAGACAAGATTCACAAGTTGGATATGACTTAAAAGTTCAATGGACCAATAAGCCCATTTTTCTCCAATTTGTTAATCCTATGTTTTCTGGCTATTTATTGACCTAATTCTCAGCTGCCATTAGATAAATTCTGTTCGTTTTTGGACTTATCCCTTTAGGGTCGTTTGGCAATTTCACGTTTTGGCTCGATAGTTTTTTAAGAAACAGGTACATCCAATCTCTCTTTTTTT
>QRFJ01005049.1:0-56912 GCA_006176705.1 Cocos nucifera | reverse complement strand
TAAATAGGACGACTACAAAGAAAGGAGGTGGAATTCAAAGCCCAGTGTGCAAGGCTTCCAGATATAGGTGAAACCAACCAGCTGGAGGCAAACTTGCATGGTCACCTGACCCGAGGATCTCAAGATCGTACTCTGGTGGGATGCCATACTGTATCCTAATCAGGAAGAGGTCATTCGGAGTAAGGATAGAATGGATGGTGTCTAGAATGAAAGGTTGATGGGACATGTTCCTTGGCTCAACCTTGGTCAAGAGGGCAGGGTCTAGGAAGGCCGGTCCGGATGAGCTCCAAGAATCGATGGATTGAAAAGTTTCAGAAGATATCTAGATCGAAGTGAACCTTCTGAAAAACCCTAAAAAAGCAAAAAAAAATGAAGTGCAAAAACTTGTCTGGAAAAATTAAAAGAATAAGAAGTAAAAGAGGCAAGAGTAATTGAAAATAGGTGTTGAGAGGCTGACCTAAGTTGATTGAGAATGACAAAGAGATGATAGGTGCGATGAGAATCAGATGGAGGAACACCTGAAACTAGGAAAGATGAAGGAATTGAAAATCTCGGATGGAAGAAGAGCAAGTGCCAAAGGAGGAAGAAGACTTAGGCAAGAATGGATTTCAGAGGTGGGAGAAGGGCTTAATTCTTTTTGAACATCTTCTTTGCCTCCGCAGTACCGAACTTCTTTCGGTTCGTAATCGGCTTTCTTTTTCTCTATCGCCGAGCCGAAGTTCAGCCAACAGTTTCACTCTTTCAAAATTTTTATACCTTCAAACATCATCCTTCTGCAAAGAATTGGTGGTACTTCTCCCTCCAGTTTTGTAAGAAGGGGTTACTGAAAGGTGCCCCTTCTTTCATTCATAACTGGAAAGAGAAGTACTTTTACGTTCAATGCTCGATCTTGATGCTTGGCCTCCCTCCTTGGGGTTTTCTTAGGGAGTTAGTTCACTGAGCCCCTAGTCTGGATGGAGCCGACCTCGAGTCTTCTAACAAACTCAAGACGTACCGAGCTATTCTCCTTTCCAACCTTCTAAAGGAAAAGATCTTATTCAACCTTGGCCTGAGCCTTCTTGATCCTACTAGTATTAAGTGTATTTGTGTACATATGTATATATGTGAATTCTCATGAGGTTTCATATGTACCTTGCTTGATTGTAATTTTTTCTTTATTACAAAGATGGACGTTGATGCCGTAGAGAGGCTTTCCAGGAGCCTTTATGCTTAGAAGAAAAGGAAAGGCCCCGGGCGAAGGCTCGAAATGGGCGAGGGTCCGCATCTTCAACCCCGTGGCTCCTACCACCACTAATATTGCTCTCGAGGTCTGCTCATAAGCTGAGGTCATCCCGACTGGCCATGCCAATGCTGCTGAAGGGGAATCCCTTCTGCCTGAGCTCAAGAATCTTTCCCCCATGGCTTGTGCACCAGAACCTTTTTCTGACAAGGAGAAGGAGAAGAAGAAAAAGTTGGTAGTTATGAAGGTAGCCCGTAAGGCTCATCCAAGGGAGCCTAGCAGCTGCGACAATGATGATTAGGGGGTGGACCCTCTCGACAACCCGGAGGTCATCTAGGCTTTGACTGACAAGTTTGCCTTGCCCAAAGTGGTGGACCGCCTGGCCGACCATGACTGGACGTAGTTCGTTTGGGACCTTCTTGGGATCTTTCTCAAGGTAATTTGCTTGCCACATTTTTTTTTATTTTTCTCTCTTCTTTCCTTTATCTTACTGTGACTTGTCCATGCTAGTCGGGCCACCACATACTTGTCCATCTTAAGAGGGCAAATCATCAGGAGGCAGAGGCACTGAAGGTCTTAGAGGATCTTCAAGTCGAGATCAGCCATCATAAGGAAGGGCTATTGAGGCTAAGTGCCTTGCGGCGGAAAATGAGAGCCTCCATAGCATGCTTCAAAAAGAGGAGTTCGTCTCAGTCGGACTTAAGACTGCACTAGCTTTGGAGGAGGAAGAGAAGAAGGAGGCCCAGCTCAAGATCGTCGAGCTAGAGGCCCAAATATCGAAGTCCATTTTGGAGGCAGTGGCCCGAGCCATGGAGTTCAAGACCTCCTTCGATATGAAGGATCTGAACATTGCCTTAAGTCAGAAGGCATTCATCAAGAATTTCGAGCTCTATGAAGGCAGGATAGCCCAAAGGTTCTCCAAGCTCAATCTCGACTTCCTGAAAGAGGAGGAGACTGACAAAAAAGTGGGACCATCTAGTATCGGGGTCGATCCTTCTTCTACCGCTGCACCACTCGAGGTTGAGGATCTAGAATAGTTATACCTTTTCCTTTTTCTTTTTTGTCTTGCTTTGTATCTGAATGTTTCTAGTTAAATGAAAATGAATTCATTTTTGTCCATACCTTTCTTCACATTGGTGCTATGCCATATGTTATCCAGAATCATCCCCCTAATCAGGGTCATGACCAACCATCTCCAATCGATGCCGACCCCTCATCTCAGGGAGTTCCATTGAGGCCCTTAATAAAAAGCTTGAAGAAGGAAGTCCACCATCTAAAGAAGAAGTTGAAGAAGATAGAGGACAACCTTCAGGCTTCTCGAAAGAATGCTTTGGAGGCGACCAAAGAGGTCACTCGCCTCCAAAATTTACACATGAAGGACTCCATAGACTTCAGCATCTGGAAGGGCATTTTTGAGAGAGAGCTCACCAAACTCAAGAAAAATACTAGCTACAAGTCTTTTGTGTTAACGACGAAGATCAACTTCCTCAAAATCGAGCTTAAAGCAGCGAAGGAGAAGATCCAATTACTGGAAGGAAGTTCACCATGGTCCTCTGATAAGGCACGATATGAGTGGGATTAATCAAAGAAGTTCTTGGTGCTTCAAAAATAGTTGCACGATGCTAAGCTCATCTATAATACCTATCAATTAGGTTGGAGTGAGAGAATATCTAAACTCGAGCAAAAGCTTCGTGCTGCTAATGATGAAATAGCTCGGCTCTAAAAATAGCTGAATGATAGCTACCAAGCTAGCACAAGCAAGGAGTCAGAGGAGATTGCCTATTTGAGGGGGATTGTCGATAAGCTTTCAGAGTCGGTCAGGGCAGAAAAGGCCATGGTGCAATAGCTGAAGCTCCAGCGCTGACCTATGAGCAGTAAGCTATTAAGGATGCGGAGGCCGAGTCCGAAGTCTTGAGAAAGTAGCGGTGAGAGTTTGAACGCAAGTTTCAACATGTCAATAGGATGTACATAGATAGTTTACTTAAAAAGAAAGAGCTTGAGGAAGAGATCTTCAGGTTGAAGCAGGCCTAGGTGATGGCTGGGGCCGACAGCCTGAAATCTGAGGAGTCTAATCTATCTTAAGGCTTTGGCCTTTCTCCTTCTTCTTTCTTTTCATGTAATCGATCTTGCTGACCTTTATTTTGCTTGTAATAAACTTATATTTATAATAAGATGGTCCCTTTTTTCATCATTATTCACCTTACATGAACTCAATGCTTGCTTGTGTCTTCATTTTTTCCTCTTTGTCTTTCTTCTGTGTTGTCTTTCGAAGAAGTGGTTGTTGTGGATACCTATCCAAGATTTTTTCATGGATCTAGGCATGATTTTCCTTCTTGCATCTCATACGGTCGGGTAGTTGTAGGAGAAATGCATGTGAGGATTGATGATAGGGTTTCTCTCTTTCCTTTGCTTTAGGTTGGGGGTTCATTTGGGACCACTGGACAGGTTCGCCTTTTCTCCTCGACTTAGGTTAGCAAAATTCTTGGATATGCTTGCATTAGGATGAGGTTCTTTCCTTATTGCTAACGTGGCTATAGGGATATGTTAGGACTATTATTGGGGCCTCTTCCCTCACCTCGTCTTAGGTCAATGAGGTCTTCTATTTTGCTCATGTCGGGATGAGGTTCTCCTCCTATTCCTGACATGGCTGTAGGGACACATTCAGGCCATTGCCAGGACCTCTTCCCTCATCTTGTCTTAAATTAATGAGGCATTTGACTTTGCTTATGTTAGGATGAGATCCTTCTCCTATTCCTAACATGACTTTAAGGGCACATTAGGGCCATTGTCAGGGCCTCTTCCCTGATCTCATCTTAAGTTAATGAAGCCTTCGACTTTGCTCATGTTAGAATGAGGTCCTCCTCCTATTCCTAACATGGCTGTAGGGGCACATTAGGACCATTGTCAAGGCCTCTTCTCTTATCTCATTTTAAGTTAACAAGACCTTCGACTTTGCTCATGTTAGGATGAGGTCCTCCTCCTATTCCTAATATGACTGTAGGGGCACATTAGGACCGTTGTCAGAGCCTCTCTCCTCATCTCATCTTAAGTCAACGAGGCCTTCGACTTTGCTCATGTTAGGATGAGGTTCTCCTCCTATTCCTAACATGGTTGTAGGGGATAGGGCCATTGTCAGGGTCTCTCTCCTCATCTCATCTTAAGTCAACGAGATCTTTAACTTTGCTCAAGTTAAGATGAGGTCCTCCTCCTATTCCTAACATGGCTGCGCTCGTCACATGGTCAAGTTTGGAAGGTAACCCTCCATCATTACAGATGTACAAAAAAGATTAGGGTGTTAAAGTAGGAAGATTTTATTACAACCAAATCATTGGTAATACATCCATAAGTTTTTTGAGTTCCATGGTTGGGGTAGATCGGCTCCTCTGAGCTCCTTTAGAAAATATATCCTGAGTTGGATGACTTCCTTGACTTCGTAGGATCCTTCCCAATTTAGGACAAGCTTTTCTCGATTCTAGAGATGAGAAATAACTGCTCGTCAAAACACCAAGTCTCCCACTTTGAACGTTTTATCTTTGATCCTGGATTTGTAGTATCTAGCCATCCTTCGCCTGTAGGCAGCCATCCAAACTTAGGCTTCTTCTCTTTTTTCCTTCAATAGATCGAGGTTAGCTTTGAGGTCTTGCAAGTTACGTTGCTCATTGAAAGTCACGACCCATGCTGATGGAAGTTTAAGCTCGATTGGGATGATCACCTCTATTTTGAAGGCCAAGGCAAATGGTGTTTCTCCAGTCGGTAATCTTTGGATAGTTCGATATGCCCAGAGGACATAGTAGAGTTTGTCTACCTAAGTCCTCCCTTCTCTTTCAAGTCTCGCCTTGATACCCAATAATAGGGTCCTATTGATCACTTCTGCTTCACCATTGGCTTGTGGGTGGGTCACCAACGTAAAGTGATGGGAGATAATCAAATTTTCACAGAACTTAGCAAACCTCATCCCAGCAAACTGTTGCCCATTATCCATTATGAGAGTTCGAGGCAGAGCAAACCTGTAAACAATTGATTTTCAGATGAAGTTTTATACTTTGGCTTCAGTAATTTTTGTTAGGGGTTCAGCCTCGATCCATTTGGTAAAGTAGTCAATCACAACTAAGAGAAACATTCATTGCCTAGATGCCATTAGGAAGGGTCCAAGTATATCCATCCTCCATTGTGCAAATGGTCAAGGCACGCTTAGTGGGGTAAGCACGGAGATCGGCTGCCTTTGTATACTCATATTTCTTTGGCAGCGGTCGCATCTTTTAACATACTCAACATAATCGTGGTGCAGGGTTGGCCAATAGTAATCTTATCGAAGTAGCTTATGAGAAAGGAACCTGGCATCTAGATTGCTTCCATAAATTTCTTCATGCACTTTTCATAATGCAAAATTAGCTTTTGAAGGTTGGAGACACTTCAGATGAGGCAGGGAGTACGACCTTTTATATAGTTTGCCTTCATAGAGGACATATCGAGAGGCTTGGTTTCTCAGCTTTCGAGCTTCCTTTGGATCATAGGGGAGTGTCCCATCTTTGAGATAAGCAATCAATAGATCGATCCAGTAGGGCTCATGGTCGATCTGCATTGTAACCTACAGTTCTTCCATACTCGAGCACATTTTAACACTTCAAAGTATACTTCTTTGGGAAGCTCCTTATGGGTGAGTGTGGCCAGCATGGATAGGAGGTTGGCTCTAATATTTTCCACCCTTGGAATTTGCTGAATGCTGAAGCTATTGAAGGCTGAAATTAGGCTCTTTACTTTCTCAAGATACTTTTTCATGCTTTCCTTCTGAGCTTCATAATTATCATTGGCTTGTCCCATTACCAACTGTGAGTTGCTATAAGCTTGGAGCCGGTCTGCCTCGAGTTCTTTTGCTATCTTCAGCCTCGCTATCAGAGTTTTATACTCTATCCCATTATTTTGTTAGATATATGTGCCCTAGAAGCTGACACTTGTAATACACTTCTAAGGGCAAAATTATAATTTTGACTAATATCAATGAAATGGATTATTTTCTATGACATATGTGTATTTAGTGTCTGTGATACATCCTTTGAGTTAATGGTAATGATAATTCATATTTTCAAGAGTTGAAAATTTAAGACATGAATCATCATTATTAACTCATAAAATGCTCCCGACCATAGGATCATCACGAGGATGGTGATTGATCCGGAAGATTGGTGTACAATCACTTCTCTTTAGTAGATGAGTCTTGAGTCTATGGTATGGAGACACTGGAGTGAGAGTATAGGTACTCATTAGAGAACAAGGGCACTGAGCATGACCATCTCGAGTAGTCATTAGGATGTCTACCTTCTCGTCAATGACTGACTCAATGTTGAAGTAGTATGTCTGATTCTTTGACCTGAGATGCATCGACAATTCATCTTTAGGGTGTTATAGTTTGACTACACCATTACTCGGTCTCCTAGCCATATGGAATCCTGAGGTGTATGTTGGCTATAGCATGTTCATTGAAGGAACTGGATAGCATCAAGATGGAATCTATCTTCCTTGATGGTAGAGGAGCGGCCCTATGATGATCATAAGAATCAAGTCCAGAAGCACATGGCCATGGCAGAGTAAAATAATAGAAAGAGTTTCTATTTAGCTTTTCACATCGGATCTGAATCGAATGATTACATCATATGATAGAAACTAGGGTTTGACGAGTTCACCTTAACCCTAATCTGATTGGGGCTCAAGATAGAAGAACTTAATCACATAGGTAACTGCACCAAGAGGTTCGCATTCAACTCTGATGGGTTGCCACCATATACTGCTAGGTGTCACTAGTGGATTTTGGGAGCAATTAGAATGATTTAGATAATCGATCATTCTAACTGTTCGAATCAGAAGAGTTCTAATCCATCGAAAGGAGTTTCGATGATGTCAATGATAGAGATCACAGCATATCCCATTACTATATAGAACTGAACCTAACTGAGTCACACGAACAAGGGTTTGAATCTAGTGATCGTCAATTGAACTGATCCAGTTCAATTGATCTGAATGAGATTCAATTAAGTTCAAAAAAATCGTGCTAGCACTCGATTGAACCTAACGTTCTTCTTTTACTATCATAAATAAGTTGTCCTGACTGAGCCAAAGGAGTTTGTGCTCGATCAGAGGTCTTCATTTGGTCTGACTAGAGCTTATCTAAGTCAAAAAAGGATTGTCTTATTTTGTAAGACATTACCTACCATTTTGGGTCACCTGCCATTTCTCATCCTTTGACTTTGGTCAAAAGTTGATGTTTGACTGGTCAAATGTTGACCATAGACATTTTGACTTCTATCCACATGTCACACACCTATTAGAGGGCTGGTGGGGGCTTGTCCCCCTGCCAGAACCTGGCAAGGAGGAGGGTGCATGCCAAGGGTGGCGTGCGCCCAAGTTGGAGACGCCAAGGAGTCCCCGTTGGATAGGGACTCCATCTCCTTTTTGGATTCTGATTAGAGTTCTCCTAAGAACCATCTTTGACTCATTTTAGGCACCATCTAAGGAGGAATCCAGGGGACTCCATTCCCACCAATCAGATTTAGATCTGATTTCATGAAGATAGAATGCAAGAGAAAAGAAGGAAAATCCTGATTTCCCGGTCCAGGTTCGTTCAGATCTGATCAGATCAAGAGATATATTTCAAAAATTTCCTCTTGATCTCAATCAGATCTTGATATATTTTAGATCTGATTCTTATTATTTTAATAAATAAAATAAAACAAGATAAATTAAATCAAATTTAATTTACCTGATTTGGGTAATCCTATTACCCTGTTGATGATCCTGATTTGCAGCGGAAGGTTCTGGATCTTAGCCACGCAAGCGCCTGGCCTCTACCGGTATCCACTCGGGTTGGATCTGGAGATCCTCTTCTTCTCTATCACACCTCCAAAAATCAGATCTGGATCTGATCTGGAGGATCTTCAAAACTCTTTTGAAGATGAGCAGTCGTCCTTTGCAGCAGCGCAGCCTTCTTGCTTTTGATCGCCTTTCTTTGATCTGAATCGCACCAACCAAGGTCCAAAACTCCTTTTGGACGTGGAGAGCAAGGGGAGAAGAGACTATGGCATGGAGAAGGAGGGGAGAGGCAGCCTTGGGGCGTGGGGTTTCTCAATTGAATTGCATTAGAATCTGAGTTGGGCGCAGGGTCTTATTTATAGACTAAGCTTGTGATCCAACTCCTCTTCCTTCCCAACCAATCACAACCCTTTGTGAAATCAGATCTAAATCTGATTGGTGGGAATAGAGACCCCTGGATTCCTCCTTAGAGGGTGCCTAAGACCAGTCAAAGTTGGTTCTTAGAAGAACTCTAATTGGAATCCAAAAAGGAGATGGAGTCCTTGTCCAACAAGGACTCCTAGGCGCCTCCAACTTGGGCACACGCCTAGGGTGGCGTGCGCCCTTCTCCTTGCCAGGTTCTGGCAGGGGGACAGGCCCCCACCAGCTCTCCAATAGGTGCATGACATGTGGTCAAAAGTCAAAGTGTCAATGGTCAACGTTTGACCAGTCAAAGGTAGACTTTTGACCAAAGTCAAAGAACAAGAAATGGCAGGTGACCAAAAATGGCAGGTAATGTCTTACAAATAAGACAACCTTTTCTGACTTGGACAACCTCCAGTCAGACCATATGAAGGCCTCTGATTGAGCACAAACTCCTTTGGCTCAGTCAGGACAACTTATTTATGATAGCAAAAGAAGAACGTTAGGTTCAATCGAGTGCTAGCACGATTTCCTTGAACCTAATTGAATCTCATTCAGATCAATTGAACTAGATCAGTTCAATTGATGATCACCAGATTCAAACCCTTGTTTGTGTGACCCAGTTAGGTTCAGTTCTGTATGGTAATGGGATATGTCATGATCTCTATCATCGACATCATCGAAACTCCTTTCGATGGATCAGAACTCTTCTGATTCGAACAGCTAGAATGATCGATCATCTAAATCATTCTAATTGCTCCCAAAATCCACCAGTGACACCTAGCAGTATATGGTGGCAACCCATCAGAGCTGAATGCGAACCTCTTGGTGCAGCTACCTGTGTGATTCAAGTTCTTCTATCTTGAGCCCCGATCAGATTAGGGTTAAGGTGAACTCGTCAAACCCTAGTCTCTGTCATATGATGTAATCATTCGATTCGAGTCCAATGTGAAAATCTAAATAGAAACTCTTTCTATTATTTCACTCTACCATGGCCATGGATTTCTGGACTTGATTCTCATGATCATCATAGGGCTGCTCCTCTACCACCGAGGTAGATAGATTCCATCTTGATGCAATCCAGTTCCTACAATGAACATGTCATAGCCAACATACACCTCAGGGTTCCATATGGCTAGGAGACCGAGTAATGGTGTAGTCAAACTATAACACCCTCAAGGTGAACTGCCGATGCATCTCAGGTCAAAGAACCAGACACACTACTGCAGCATCGAGTCAGTCATTGACGAGAAGGTAGACTCCCTAATGACTACTCGAGGTGGTCACGCTCAGTGCCCTCGTTCTCTAACGAGTACCTGTACTCTCGCTCCGGTGTCTCCACACCGTAGACTCAAGACTCATCTACTAAAGAGAAGCGATTGTACACCAACCTTCCGGATCAATCACCATCCTCGTGATGATCCTATGGTCGGGAGCAATTTATGAGTTAATAATGATTATTCATGTCTTAAATTTTCAACTCTTGAAAATATGAATTATCATTACCATTAACTCAAAGGATGTATCACAGACACTAAATACACATATGTGATAGAAAATAACCCATTTTATTGATTATTAGTCAAAATTATAATTTTGCCCCTAGAAGTGTATTACAAGTGTCAGCCAATTCTGGCTTCTAGGGCACATATATCTAACAATCTCCCACTTGTCCTAAAGCCAATTGGCTACAAGTCTAAGTCCCATCTTCTCAAGGTGGGCTTCGATCTTCTGCTGGCCCAACGGCTTTGTAAGTGGGTCTGCCACATTATCTGCGGAGTTGACTCTCTTGACCTCAACGTAACCTTTCTCAAGGTAATCGCGGATGAGATGATATCGCCGCTCAATGTGCTTGGACTTCTGGTGAGACCTCGGCTCCTTAGCAAGGGCTATGGCGCCATTGTTGTCGCAGTAAAGAGGAATGGCATCTGATGGCATTACTCCAATTTCTGCAGCAAACTTCTTGTACCAGAATGCTTCCTTTGCAGCCTCTGATGCAGCTATATATTCTGCTTCCATGGTGGAATCTGCTATCACAGTTTGCTTGGAACTCTTCCAGCTGACAGCTCCACCATTGCACACAAACAGACTTCCAGATGTCGACTTTCGATCATCTATATCGGACATGAAGTCCGAGTCTGTGTATCCCTGAACTTGGAGTTCTCCATTACCAAAGACCAACATCATATCCTTAGTTCTTCTCAAGTACTTAAGGATACATTTCACAGAAGTCCAGTGTTCTTCACCTGGATTTGACTGATATCTGCTTGTGACACTCACAGCATGGGCTATATCAGGTCGTGTACATAGCATGGCATACATGAGGCTCCCTATTGCAGAAGCATAAGGGATCTTGCTCATGCGTTCTATTTCCTCAGGTGTGCTAGGGGCACATCTTCTTGGAAAGATGAATACCATGTCTGAAGGGTATTAATCCCCTCTTAGAGTTTTCCATACTAAACCTCTTTAGTACTTCCTCTATGTACATCTTCTGTGAAAGTCCTAGCATCCTATTCGGTCTATCCCTATAGACCTTAATTCCTAGAATAAAGGATGCTTCACCTAGGTCTTTCATGGAGAATTCCTTGACAACCACATCTTGACTGATGTCAACATGGGAATATCATTCCCAATAAGGAGGATGTCATCCACGTACAATACGAGGAAGACAACAGCGCTCCCACTGACCCTTTTGAAAACACATGGTTCCTCTTCATTTTTGATGAAACCAAACTTTTTGATCACATCATTGAAACGAGTGTTCCAGCTCCGAGATGCTTGCTTAAGTCCATATATGGACCTTTGCAGCTTGCAAACCTTGTGATCAGTATCACTGGATGTGAAACCTAGCGGCTGTTCCATATAGATATCTTCCTCAAGATATCCATTTAGGAATGCCGTTTTCACGTCCATTTGCCATATTTCATAATCGAAATAGGCTGCAACAGGCAAGCAATGTGCGGATGGATTTTAGCATAGCTACTGGGGAAAAGGTATCCTGATAGTCAATGCCTTCGCGTTGACTATAACCTTTTGCCACTAGTCTAGCCTTGAATGTCTCCACATTCCCATCTGCACCAATCTTTCTCTTGAAGATCCATTTACACCCAATAGGTACTATACCTTCTGGTGGATCTACCAAGGTCCAGACTTGGTTTGAGTGCATCGAGTCAATTTCTGACTTCATTGCCTCTAAGCCATTTCTCGGAGTCGATATCTGATATCGCCTCGTTGTAGGTTTTGGGATCATCACCATGAGCACCATTACCTATGAGGAACATTTCCTCTACATCCTCTGAAATAATACCTAAGTATCTTTCAGGGGGACGGGAAAACTCTTTCCGATCTACGAGGTGGAGGAGGTAGTGTTCTTATTGGCTCAACCTGATTTGGTTCCACTTGGTCCTTAGCTCGTTCTGCTTGTGAGACTTTCTCATCAAGCTTAATCTGCTTTCCAATGCCGCTATCTTGAATAAACTATTTTTCAAGAAAGATGGCATGTCGACTCACAATCACATTGTGGTCTTCTGGAATGTAGAAATAGTATCCTAATGACTCTTTAGGATATCCTATGAATCGAGCTCTAAAGGACCTAAACTCTAACTTGTCCGCTTGTTGTCTTTTGACATGAGCCGGACAACCCCAAATTCTGAGATGACTCAGACTTGGTTTCTTACCGTGCCATATCTCATACGGTGTGGTAGGAACGGTTTTAGAGGGAACCCTATTCAGTAGATAGAATTGAAGTTAACAATGAGTGTCCCCAAAGAAAATCAGGGAGGTCTGTGAAGCTCATCATGGATCGAACCATATCCAATAGAGTCCGATTTCTCCGTTCTGAAACCCCGTTGAGTTGAGGTGTTCCTGGTGGAGTCCATTGAGAGACTATGCCATTTTCCTTGAGATAGTCTAGGAATTCCCGGCTAAGGTATTCACCTCCTCGATCTGATCGAAGAACCTTAATGGGTTTTCCAGTTTGTTTTTCTACTTCATGTCTGAATTCTTTGAACTTTTCAAAAGCTTCAGACTTGTGTCTCATAAGATACACATACCCATACCTAGACAGATCATCGGTAAAGGTAATGAAGTAGACAAAATTGCCTCTAGCCGGCACATCAAATGGGCCGCACACATCAGTATGTACTAGGGCAAGGAGATCTGTGGCCCTCTCCCCATGTCCAACAAAAGGGAGTTTAGTCATTTTGCCTTGAAGACAAGATTCACAAGTTGGATATGACTCAAAAGTCAATGGACTCAATAGCCCATTTTTCTCCAATTTGTTGATCCTATCTTCTGCTATATGACCTAATCTCAGGTGCCATAGATATCTGTCGTTTGGACTATCCCTAGGTCGTTTGGCATTCACGTTTTGCTCGATAGTTAGAAACAGGTACATCAATATGTAGCTGATAAAGACCATTAATAAGGAAACCATTTGCAATTTTATTTCTTTCATAAAGAATGTTACAATGGTCCTTAAAGAAGGTGATCACATAACCTTCTTGTGCTAAGCATGAAACAGAAATCAAATTCCTGCTAGCTGCAGGCACATAATAACAGTCTTTTAAAACTAAGTCTAAACCAGATGGTAATCGAAGAGGGTATGTTCCCACGGCTACTGCAGCAACTCTTGCTCCATTACCGATGCGTAGGATCATGTCTCCATCCCTCAGCCTCCTGCTATCCTCAAGACCCTGCATAGAAGTGCACAGATGAGCACTAGAACCAGAGTCAAGCACCCAACTGGATGCAGAAGAAACCGTAAGGTTAGACTCAATAACGAGCATACCTCCAGAAGGACCTTCCTTCTTGTTCTTCAGGGTGGCCAGGTAAGTAGGGCAGTTCCGCTTCCAATGGCCGTCGCTGTTGCAATGGAAACACTTTCCTTTGCCATCGGCCTTTTTCTTCGGTTCTGCCTTCTTCTTCTTTGATCCTTCCACCTTTTGCTTTTTCACAGACTTCTTTTTCTTTCCATAAGACTTTCTTTTGGAAGAAGTCCGTTCCATAGCAAGAACTGAGCCTTTAGAACCTTTCATAGAAAGCTCAGCGGTAACCAGCATATTCATTAACTCGGCCAAGGAATTCTTGAAGTTTATGCATGTGGTAATTCATGATGAATTGCCCATATGCATCAGTCAAGGATTGCAGAATGAATATCGTTCTGCAGGTCCAAGTCCAACTTCACACCGAGCTTCTCAAGCTCTTCCATGTCCTTGATCATTGTCAGACAGTGATCTTGGACTGACTGCCCATCACGCATCTTAGCCTTAAAAAGTCATTTTGTGACTTGATATTTGGCTGCGCGACTCTGTTCACCAAACATCTCCTGCAGGTGAGCCAACATTTGGCGAGCAGTCCCGATATCTTCATGTTGGCGCTGGAGCTCATCAGACATCGAGCCCAACATGTAATATCTGGCCTTATTATCTTCGTCAATCCATTTTTCCAGAGACGCTCTCTGTTCAACAGATGGACGGGCTGGTAAGGTGGGAGGGTCCTGGTCCAAAACATGGGTTAACTTCTCGGAACCCAAAATAATTTTGTAGTTCCTGAGCCAATCTTTATAATTGGGTCCGGTCAGTCTATGTGTGTCCAGGATACGTGCCAATGGGTTGGACGCAGACATTTTCCTGTAGAGAGTCAAAGATTCTAGTTAGATACTGTAATTTTGACTTGACCAATTTGTTTAGGGATTTTATTTTTAAACAAATTAGCTCCCACTATTTTCTCGGATCCCTACACTCCCTCTGTAGAGATGCGAAAAATCTCCATGATTAATGATTTCTAGTGGGTGGTGCGGTCTCACCAACTGACTCATCACCTCACCTAACAGTTATTGGTGATGGGTTAGCCAATGAGTGAACAACTCTTGTTCAATGATTCTCTAATCATGGTGCACCCAAACTTGGTCTCTAATTCATGAATCTCACCGTATCCGGAATATTGATCCACTCCTTAGTTAAGTCAGACCCACCATTTGCATAGACTGGGTTCCTAATTGAGTCTCTCACCGTATCCGAAATATTGAGCCCAACTCATCCTCCAGCCCATAGCATCCAATGCCTAATAGACATGGTTGCATCTTCTCGGTGCAACTGAGCCACTGTATCCAGCCGAGAACAATCAACCCCGGGAAGGGCCCGCACATCTACAATGGTGGAAGACCTCAGACTTAATCTTTTCTTAGGGAGAATTGATTCAGGTCTCATTAAACTAGACTTGGCTTAGTCATAACAATTATGACTAACCTAGTGGCATGGGTTAGCTCGGATTATTGACCACCTCAGATCAGAACTGTGTCAACAGATATGGCCAGGTAAGTGAGACCGGTGGAAGGAATATGCCATTAACTCGTACAAGAACGCATTCAGGTCGAGTAGCTTCCAATTAAAAACCAGTCGGTCGTCTATGCCAAACTTACCTTAGACACCAAATTGTTGAGTCAGAACCAATTGGGTTAGCCTACAATCCAGACTCTAACCTCTGAGCCTAATTAGGTCTTGCTTGATCGTGACTCGATCTTGACCCAGACTTAATCCTATTAGGCTGGTCAATTTAAGCATTGTTGATCCCATCTAACCAACTCTTGATTCGGTTTGATCAACCGCTTAGACCTAATTGAGCTACCCAAGCCCGAACCCAGTATTATGAATATGTCTTAGATCTGAAATTCTCAATTTTAGACCTAATTAATATTCCATAAACTTAATTCTTAATTAAGTAGGGTTCATAAACAAAATATGCACAATAAATCCTAGGGTTTCAGGATCTAGGGTTTTGCAGAAAGTAAGTTTTGGGTTTCTGATTAAGGACGAACACGCAGCACCCCTACACATCATAAGAACACCCCATCGAATGGGAAGAGAGGGCCTTTAAACCCTTCTTCGTTCTTATGACCGGACGGCCAAGAGGAACGCCTTAATCAGGAACATTCAATACTACAAAACAATATCAGATCTATATCATATATCTCATATATAAAGTAGATCTAATCATGGCATATTTTGCATACATCTCATGTATCATAATCATGCATATTTTCAGATCTAAATTATCTCATAATAATCTAAAAAATTAGATTTAAATTGATCTAATCAAAATAAATTCTAATCTAGACAATTATGTAGAACTATTCTACAACTAGTCTAGACATGCATCAATCATATCTCATATGATATTCAAAAATTAAATAATTTTTATTTGCTATTTTTTAGATGTTATTATAACACTTATAATATCAAAAAATAGTAAATAAAAAGATCTAAAATATGATTTAATCAGATTAAATCAAAAACATGCAAGACTATTCTATAGAACTATTCTATTCTAGAACTAGTCATGCATATCTTCTAATCTTAGATCCAAATTATTTAATTTTAATTTTTTCTGATTTCAGATCTGATCACATCTCATGTGACATCTGAAAATCAATTATTTTCTAATTAAAATAAAATTAAAATCAGATCTAAATAATTTAGAACCATGGCTCTGATACCAGTTGAAGGGAAATCCTGATTTCCCGGTCCAGGTTCGTTCAGATCTGATCAGATCAAGAGATATATTTCAAAAATTTTTCTCTTGATCCCAATCAGATCTTGATATGTTTCAGATCTGATTCTTATTATTTTAATAAAATAAAATAAAAAAGATAAATTAAATCAAATTTAATTTACCTGATCTTGGGTAATCCTATTACCCTGTTGATGATCCTGTTTGCAGCGGAAGGTTCTGGATCTAGCCACGCAAGCGCCTGGCCTCTACCGGTATCCACTCGGGTTGGATCTGGAAATCCTCTTCTTCTCTATCACACCTCCAAAAATCAGATCTGGATCTGATCTGGAGGATCTTCAAAACTCTTTTGAAGATCTGCAGTCGTCCTTTGCAGCCAGCGCAGCCTTCTTGCTTTTGATCGCCTTTCCTTGATTCTGAATCTGCACCAACCTAAGTCCAAAACCTTTTGGACGTGTGAGAGCAAAGGGAGAAGAGACTTGGCATGGAGAAGGAGGGAAGAGGCAGCCTTGGGCGTGGTCTCAGAATTCATTTCACTTAGAATAGGGTTGGCGCAGGGTCTTATTTATAGACTCTTTGTGATCCAACTCCTTTCTTCTCTCAACCAATCACAACCCTTTGTGAAATCAGATCTAAATCTGATTGTTGGAATAGAGACCCCTGGATTCCTCCTTAGAGGGGCCTAAGACCAAGTAAACTAGATTTAGTTAGAGAACTCTGATTGGAATCCAAAAGGGAGGTGGAGTCCTGTCCAACAAGGACTCCTAGCGCCTCCTACTGGGCTCACGCACCTTGGCGGCCCCTTCTCCTGCAGTTCTGGCAGGGCGGACAAGCCCCCCACCAGCTCTCCAATAGGTGCATGACACTGTGTCAAAAGTCAAAGGGTCAATGTCAAGTTTGACCAGTCAAAGGTAGACTTTTGACCAAAGTCAAAGAACAAGAATGGCAGGTGACCAAAAATGGTAGGTAATGTCTTACAAATAAGACAACTATTCTGACTTGGACAACCTCCAGTCAGACCATTGAAGCCTCTGATTGAGCACAAACTCCTTTGGCTCAGTCAGGACAACTTATTTATGAAGTAAAAGAAGAACGTTAGGTTCAATCGAGTGCTAGCACGATTTTTCTTGAACCTAATTGAATCTCATTCAGATCAATTGAACTAGATCAGTTCAATTGATGATCACCAGATTCAAACCCTTTGTTGTGTGACCAGTTAGGTTCAGTTTCTGATGGTAATGGGATATGTCATGATCTCTATCATAGACATCATCGAAACTCCTTTCGATGGATCAGAACTCTTCTGATTCGAACAGCTAGAATGATCGATCATCTAAATCATTCTAATTGCTCCCAAAATCCACAGTGACACCTAGAGTATATGGTGGCAACCCATCAGAGCTGAATGCGAAACCTCTTTGGTGCAGCTACTGTGTGATTAGTTCTTCTATCTTGAGCCCGATCAGATTAGGGTTAAGGTGAACTCGTCAAACCCTAGTCTCTGTCATATGATGTAATCATTCGATTCGAGTCCAATGTGAAAATCTAAATAGAAATCTTTCTATTTTTCACTCTTACATGGCCATATTTTCTGGACTTGATTCTCATGATTATCATAGGGCTCTCCTCTACCACCGAGGTAGATAGATCCATCTTGATGCAATCCAGTTCCTAACAATGAACATGCTATAGCCAACATACACCTCAGGTTCCATATGGCTAGGAGGACCGAGTAATGGTGTAGTCAAACTATAACACCCTCAAGGTGAACTGCCGATGCATCTCAGGTCAAAGAACCAGACAACTACTGCAGCATCGAGTCAGTCATTGACGAGAAGGTAGACTTCCTAATGACTACTCGAGGTGGTCACGCTCAAGTGCCCTCGTTCTCTAACGAGTACCTGTACTCTCGCCTCGGTGTTCTCCACACGTAGACTCAGACTCATCTACTAAAGAAGCGATCGTACCACCAACCTCGATCAATCACCATCCTTGTGATGATCCTATGTTCGGAGCTGTTTATGAGTTAATAATGATTATTCATGTCTTAAATTTTCAACTCTTGAAAATATGAATTATCATTACCATTAACTCAAAGGATGTATCACAGACACTAAATACACATGTGTGATAGAAAATAACCCATTTCATTAATTATAGTCAAAATTATAATTTTGCCCCTAGAAGTGTATTACAAGTGTCAGCCAATTCTAGCTTCTAGGGCACATATATCTAACAAATAGTTCTACATAATTATCTAAATTATAGTTAATTTTGATAAGATTAATTTAAATCTTATTTTTTAGATTATTATGAGATATTAATGATCTAAAAATATGCATGATTCGAACGTGAAGCTTATGCAAGTATGCCATGATTAGATCTAATTTGTATATGAGATATATGCTATAGATCTAAAAACTATTTTAAGTATTACAATATTCCTGATTAAGGCCGTTCCTCTTGGTCGTACGATCATAAGAAATGAAGAAGGTTTTAGAGGCCCTTCTTCCTTTCCATCCGATGGGGTGTTCTTATGACGTGTAGGGGTGCTGCGTGTTCGTTCTTAATCAAAAAATCCAAAACTTACTTTTTGCAAAACCCTAGATCCTGAAACCCTAGGATTTATGTGCATATTTTATGCTAGAACCCTTTAATTAAAAATTAAGATTATGAAATATTAATTAGGTCTAAAATTGAGAATTCTAGATCTAAACATATTCATAATACTAGTTCGGCTGGGTAGCTCAATTAGGTCTAAGCAGTTGATCAACGAATCAAGAGTTGGTTTAGATGGGATCAACAATGCTTAAATTGACTAGCCTAATAGGATTAAGTCTGGGTCAAGAACGAGTCACGATCAAGCAAGACCTAATTAGGCTCAGAGGTTAGAGTCTGAATTGTAGGCTAACCAAATTGGTTTTGGCTCAATAATTTGGTGTCTAAGGTAAGTTTGGCACATACGACCGATTGGTTTTTAATTGGAAGCTTGATAGGTATGCAATGTTGTCGTTAAGACACCGTATTTATCAGTTTAATTCAACTTCTTAAAATAATTAAAAATCCATAGATAGCAGTGAGTCAGGTCGAATCCATAGGGAAGGTAGTATTTTTAGATTTAAAATCTTTGATTTTACAAAAGAAAAAGAAAAGAGAAGAGTTTTGGGATCAAAAGTGAAGTCAAAAAATAAAAAACAAAAATTAAAAGGTGCAAAAATTTAAACTTGGTACTAAGATCTACTAGTTAGATCTTAGCATCTACTTGCAATAAAAAATAATAATTAAAATATAAAAATTAAATTATAACAAAAGTTAAGAGCATAAAATTAAAGAGCATAAAAATAAATATTGTATTAATTAAAAAATTCATAATTTAAATATATAAAATAAAAAAAATAAAATAGGTTGATCTCTAATCTTGGATCGGTATTGGTGGAGAGATGGTGTAGAAGCCTCGCACTTCTTCTCGGCACCAATTGCTTTGAAGTAGCCATTAACCCATAGCCTAGCTTCACCCTGTACCAAAGCTTCACCTTGATCGGAGATATAGATTTTTGGAGGCCTGGGGTCCTTTTTATAGAGCTAGGAGAGTTGGATATTTTTTCTAGAGGCAATGTGGGACTAATAGCCTTTATAGTCATCAAAATATAAAGAAATCCGAGTAAAATTTGGATTAAAATAGCTTTGATACAAATATGATAAGTCTGGTAAAATCTAGCCATTCAATAGGAATCTAACGGTCCAAAAATCATCAAAATTGGATGCATATCGGCCTAGATCAGGTTGGATTAAATTCTGGCCATCCGATCGCACATTGATGGAGGAAATCTGGCCGTAAATCATGTGTCAAGAGTCCTAATCACCACTGGGAGTATTTTAGGCCATTGGATCTTCATCACTTGATTTTCTGGCCATCGGATCGTGCCAGATCGCTGATAGAATTTGAATCAAACCCGAAAATCACCACCATCGTCTGATCTTGACCGCAATCGTCCGATCGCACAATTACTGTTTCCATGGACCGATTGCACCTGACACCACAGCCAATCAGCATCTCTGTTGTCGACTAAAAAGACCAGATTGCCCTATGAGCCACGATAAATTTTTGTGGACCCTTTAAGGGTCTAGGTCCACCACGTGTCGCACTGTGATTCGTCGGTTTCTGCTGAGCTGGCGGTCCATGCCTGAATTATGGACCGGTTGATGGCTTCAACAGCTGAGTCGGCTTTGATGGCTTGGCTTGGCTTGGTGGCTTGACTTGCGGAGCCGGCTGAGCCATTTTCTTTTTTTATTTAAATTTTATTTATTTTATTTCTTTAGAAATTCATATCTTCTTTATTTTAGCTTCGTTTTACTTCAAACTTATTTTTTTATAATCAAAAAAATGTGCTCTTTCCATTGATTATAAAATTTTATTTTTTTATTTTTATTATTTTATAATTAATTTTTTAGTTAATAAAAATATGAATTTCTCAAAAATTATATATAAATTAATCATTAATTCTTAAAAATTAATATGAATTAATTGATAAATTAATATTTTTATTGGTGAATTTATGGTACTTATCACACCCCCCCTAACTTAAGCTTTGCTCGTCCTCAAGTAAAGAAAGAATTTAATTTTAAATACCTTTTTAACTTTAGAGTTTCGAATTTTACCTAAGCAGTTTTCAAAATAGCCATTGATATTTAGTAGAGCTTAAGTGAGACATATCATTAAGGTATTAATATTATCAATATAAAAATTAAGTAAAGAGCATTAAATTTTTTTGAACTTTTTCTAAATTATCCCACCTTTATCTTTGATTTGTCTAAACTTTCGTATAGACAAGTGTATTGCTACTTTCATCTTTTATTTATTGATTTTTACTTTTACATTGCCCACTTTTTGACGTGAATATCATTGCTTACTTAGACAACGGGATTCAGTTACTCAGTGAAAAACTAATATTTTTTTTTAAATGTTGTACCACTATTGAGTGTCTTAACCACTTAAGCTTTCTATTTGATCCATGTAGCGAGTCTTGGGCCAATGACTCCCAAACCAGTTGGCTTTAGGGCACTAGGTATAGAATATCCCTCGGACTTACTAGCTCAAATCAAATAGGCTACGAGTCAAGACTAGCTTTACAATGAGCTTCTTTGTCCTTCCTACCTTTTGACGTGAAACTCAATGCTTGCTTAGGCAAAGAGGCCCGATTACTCAATGAGAAGTACTTGGAAACTATTTTATTAAAATAAATTTATTATATGAAGAAATGTATAGTTATCCTACACAAGCCTATAAAAAGTAGACTTTTCTTTCATGCTTGTAGAAATAATTAGAAATGCTTCAAGAAAAAACTTTTTATGTTCTAGACTTAACTCTTTATTGAATTTTCTTAATACTTGATTCCTCAATATCTCACAAATTCTCTGATCTATATATCAATTTTCTTTTAAAAATACTTAGTTTAATTTGATTCTTAAGCATAATCAGGTGTCTAAATACTAAATACTAACTTTTTTGAGAACTTAATATTTTAAAATTTTTATTTTTCTCCCTCCAACTTAATCGATATTGTCCTCAATGGAAAATAAAAAAAATAAAGGGTGTAATAAAGAATATGAAAGAATACATCTAACTATATTTTTGGTCCAGCACATATCTTTGAAAATTTGGGCTCTCCCTCCAACTTATTCAAATTATCCTAAAAAAATAAACTAAAAAGATAAATTAGATAAAAACTAAATATTGGGTTGTCTCCCAATAAGCGCTAAGTTTACCATCTTCAGCTAGACACAATGCAGCTTACTATCCTATGTCGAATATTAGATTGATAAATTCTAATGATTTTGGATTGCCAATCTCAGAAAGTTGATTTATAATCCCATTATTGATATAATTATTATTAATTTTAGGGATATAATTAATGATCCCATTTTTGGACCCATATTTATTAAGAATTTCTCCTATTTGTTCTTCTAAAATACTCATGAATGGAGTTTTAGGAGTTAAGTTTGATTCAATGGGTGCTGGAATGGTGACTAAAGATTGTTTTAATTCTGAAGATAAATTAATGTGATCTTGCTTAAATAACTCCATTGATATTTCATTACATGCCTCTTGATTTTTGTAAGAAGAACCGACTTCTAGGATTGAAGGGAACAGACTTTTAGGTTTATAAGTCTCGGATAAATCATCTATTCTCTTTTTCTTTTTTTCTATCTCATTTAAACTGAAAGTAGCATCAGTACTAATTCCTGGCTCAGATTCTTCTATGTGGTTAGTCTCAGTACTAACCAATTTCTCTAAATTTTTATTTTGGCTAACATCAGTACTAGCCTCTCTCACCTGGTCTTGGTATGGGTCCATAAGAATCCTATAGCTTTTAAGTTCAGGAATTACTTTGGCATTCTCAAATTAAGGATTCTTAAGTGAGACATTAAATTGATAACTTGGTCCAGGTGGTTGGTGGACATTAGGTGGGTTATTTGAAATTGGTAGGCTCGATAATTGATCTAGTTCTCTCCTCGTGTTAGACTCAACTAATTATCCTATTTGAGCTTCTAGTCTGGCGATAGATTGCTGTTGAGTCAGAATCAATTATTGAAGTTGGTTAAATCTATCATCAGCTAGATTGGTCTATTGAGGAGGTGGGTATGAGGGCTGATTATGATATGGTGGCTGAAAAGGCTTACTAGGCTGACCTCTATTATAGGCATAATTTTGGTATTGAGGATCTATTTTGATAATTTTGTACCGATGGAAATTTGGGTCTGAGCCTGAGTCTGTTGAGATGTCCAAGAAAAATTATGGTGGTTGCTCCAATCTGGATTATATGAATTTAAAAATGGATCATTAACCGACTTGGAGTAGCCTTTAGCAGCTTGGACTTGTTCTTGGATAAAAGATGAAAATTGTGCAGTCATAGGACATTCACTCACATGATGGGTTGGGCTAGCACAGATTGAACAAATCTCCTGATAATTAGAAGATGATGTGAATTATGCAGGAGATTGTTGACCTAGGGTTAGGACTTGATCTAATTTTTGAGCAAGAAAGTTTACTTTATTTATCAAATTTAAATTAGTCTTATGACTAGATTCTAAATGTTTAAATTCATGGATCCCTGCCCAAGTTTGGTGGAAAGACAACGAAGCATGGTTAATTGAGTTTTCACTCAGGATTTCAAATAAGGTATAGGCTTGTCCTCACTCTTGTTCATGAATGCACCTCCATAGGATGCATCTACTATCTGTCTGTATTGGTCTCCTAAACCCTCATAGAAAGCTTGAACTATTTGCCACTTAGACAGACCATGGTGTGGGCATTTTCTAAGAAGTTTCTTTAGTCTCTCCCATGACTCGTGAATCTGTTCTCCTAGAAGCTGAGCAAATCCAGTGATAGCTCGCCTCATAGTATTGGTTCGGCCTATGGGGTAAATTTTTTTAAGAAATTCACTTTGCAAGTCAGCCCAAGTTTTAATTGATCTCCCTATTGTCCCAAGCCAATACTTGGCTTTATCTTTTAATGATAAGGAAAATAAAATTAGTCTGAGGGCATCATTAGTTAAATTTTGAATTCTCACCATAGAGTAGATTTCTAAGAATTCATCCAGATATTTATAAGGATCTTCATTGATGTTCCCATAAAAAGATGGAAGCATCTAGATTGTAGTCGGTTTGATCTCATAGTGAGTAGCACGAATTTTATGTAATTGGATACAAGTCGATGGGTTATAGGTGGAAGGAATAAAATATTCCTTCATCTACTTAGGTGGTTATCTAAAATTTTCAGCCATTTGGTTATCGAGTTTAATACAATTCAACCTTTAATTTTATGGTTGGGTTCAACTAGATCAGGTGAAGTGATTTCCTACCGTGCATCCACTAGCCCAATCCTAACATGTCATTCAAAAAAAAAAATTTAGAACTTTTTTTTATTTTTTTATTATTTTATTATATTAAAAATTAATTATTTTATTTATTAATTTAATTTAATTATTATTTTTAATATTTTTTTAGTTAGTTAAATTTAATTTTTATTTTATTTTATTTTTATAGGAGAAAGAAAAAGAAAAAAAAAAGAGTTCGAAAGAAGAGGTCCTAAGGAGTCCTAGAACTAAAAAGAGAGAAAAGAATTAGATTTAATTAGGTTTGATGTTGGTTAGCAATCAAATTGATCAATCAATCCTAACATGGTTATCCTAGATCTAGATAGCTCCTAACTGCCAAGGTCACCTTCAAGCCCTCCAAGTGTAGGATTAGCCAATCAACTAGCCAGGTAAGTGTAAGGTCGGTGGGAGTCCCCCCGTTGCTTGCCTTAGACACCAATTATGCTTGACCAGGTAAGCTAACGGAACCAATTAGAAACCACCTTCCTTCGGGCCCAATCGTCCCTGAACCACTTTCCTAGACACCAGTCAAATTGACTTATCCTAACCTGGTTCAACTCTTAGGATTTCTTATCCTATTGAGCTCGAGTTCCTAGGGTTGATGTCTAATTGATTTTAAAATTAAAGGCTTAGGTCAATGCAGGATGCTGGTTGGTTGTTTGTGGGCTAAGGAAGGATGATCAAATCCCCACCTTATCTTGATTAATTGGGTTGTGCCCTTAATTTGATTTAAAGATGAATATGCACACAAAATTTTCAATCAAAGGGTTCTATGCAACTTAAACTAGATGCATGCAACTAATTAAATTCTAAAAGGCTTACCTTGCCTCCAGCAATCACCAAAAAAAAAAAATAAAATTAATATGATGCATGTTCTAAATAGTTAAGATTTCTAATCTTATCATGAGACTTTTAATTAGGTTTAAATAGATATTTTTTAAATTAATTTAAAAATAAAATAAATAAATAAATAAATAAAAAGAAAAGAGGACTAGGGTTAGGATTGATCTCACCAAAATTAGATGCTTTCTTCCTTTTCTCTTTTTTTTTCTACAAAATAAATAAATAAAAAAATTAGTAAGCAATATTTTAAAAAAAATATTTATAATTAATTTTAAAAAAATTAAAGAAATCAAAGAAAAAATAGCATCTATTCCATCCTCGATAATGGTGCTAAAAACTTAATAGGTACGCGATGTTGTCATTAAGACACCGTGTTTATCAGTTTAATCTGACTTCTTAAAATAATTAAAAATCCATAGATAGCAGTGAGTTGGATCGAATCCATAGGGAAGGTAGTGTTTTTAGATTTGAAATCTTTGATTTTACAAAAGAAAAGGAAAAGAGAAGAGTTTTGGGATCAAAAGTGAAGTCGGAAAATAAAAAGTGAAAATTAAAAGGTGCAGGAACTTAAACTTGGTACTAAGATCTACTCGTCAAATCTTAGCATCTACTTGCAATAAAAAATAATAATTAAAATATAAAAATTAAATTGCAATAAAAATTAAGAGCATAAAATTAAAGAGCATAAAAATAAATATTACATTAATTAAAAAATTTATAATTTAAATACATAAAATAAAAAAAATAAAATAGGTTAATCTCTAATCTTGGATCGATATTGGTGGAGAGATGGTGTAGAAGCCCCGCTCTTCTTCTCGGCACTAATTGCTTTGAAGCAGCCATTAACCCATAGCCTGGCTTCACCCTGTACCAAAGCTTCACCTTGACCGAAGATATTGATTTTTGGAGGCCTCGGGTCCTTTTTATAGAGCTAGGAGAGTTGGATATTTTTTCTGAAGGTAATGTGGGACTAATAACCTTTATAATCATCAAAATATAAAGAAATCTAAGTAAAATTTGGATTAAAATAGCTTTGATATGAATTTCATAAGTTTGGTGAAATCTAGCCATTCAATAGGAATCCAACGGTCCAAAAATCATCAAAATTGGATGCATATCGGCCTAGATCAGGTTGGATTAAATTCTGGCCATCCGATCACACGTTAATGGAGAAAATCTAGCCGCAAATCATGCGTCAGGAGTCCTGATCACCGCCAAGAGCATTCTGGACCATTGGATCTTCATCACTTGGTTTTCTGGCCGTCAGATCGTGCCAAATCGCTGATAGAATTTGAATCAAACCCGAAAATCACCACCATCGTTCGATCTTGACCGCAATGAACCACAACCATCCGATCACGCAATTACTATTTTCATGGACCGTGTGGACCGGCTGCACCACACACCATAGCCAATCAGCGTCTCTATTGCCGAGTGAAAAGACCAAATTACCCTGTGAGCCATGATAAATTTTTGTAGACCCTTTAAGGGTCTAGGTCCGCCATGTGTCGCGCTGTGATTCGTCGATTTCTACTGAGTTGACGGTCGACGCCTGGATCGTGGACCGGCTGATGACTTCAATGGCTGAGTCGGCTTTGATGGCTTAGCTTGGCTTAGTGGCTTGGCTTGCAGAGCCGGTCGAGCCATTTTTTTATTTAAATTTTATTTTTTTAATTTCTTTAAAAATTCATATCTTCTTCGTTTTAGCTCCGTTTTACTTCAAACTTATTTTATTATAATAAAAAAAATGAGCTCTTTTCATTGATTATAAAATTCTATTTTTTATTTTTTATTATTTTATAATTAATTTTTTAATTATTAAAAATATGAATTTCTTAAAAATTATATATAAATTAATCATTAATTCTTAAAAATTAATATGAATTAATTGATAAATTAATACTTTTACTAATGAATTTATCATACTTATCAGAGCTACTCGACCAGAATGCATTCTTGTACGAGTTAATGGCATATTCCTTCCATCGATCTCACTTACCTGGCCATATCTGTTGACTCAGTTCTAATCTGAGGTGGTCAATAATCTGAGTTAACCCATACCACTAGGTTAGTCATAATTATTATGACTATGACAAGTTTAGTTTAATGAGACCTGAATCAATTCTTCCTAAGAAAAGATTAAGTCTAAGGTCTTCCACCATTGTAGTTGTGCGGGCCCTTCCCGGGGTTGATTGTTCTCGGCTGGATACAGTGGCTCAGTTGCACCGGAAAGATGCAACCATGTCTATTAGGCATTGGATGCTATGGGCTGGAGGATGAGTTGGGCTCAATATTTCGGATACGGTGAGAGACTCAATTAGGAATCCAGTCTGTGCAAATGGTGGGTCTGACTTAACTAAGGAGTGGATCAATATTCTGGATACGGTGAGATTCATGAATTAGAGACCAAGTTTGGGTGCACCATGATTAGAGAATCATTGAACAAGAGTTGTTCACTCATTGGCTAACCCATCACCAATAACTGTTAGGTGAGGTGATGAGTCAGTTGGTGAGACCGCACCACCCACTAGAAATCATTAATCATGGAGATTTTCGCATCTCTATAGAGGGAGTGTAGGGATCCGAGAAAATAGTGGGAGCTAATTTGTTTAAAAATAAAATTCCTAAATAAATTGGTCAAGTCATAATTACAGTATCTAACTAGAATCTTTGACTCTCTACAGGAAAAATGTCTGCGTCCAACCCATTGGCACGTATCCTAGACACACATAGACTGACCTGGACCCAATTATAAAGATTGGCTCAGGAACTACAAAATTATTTTGGGTTCCGAGAAGTTAACCCATGTATTGGACCAGGACCCTCCCACCTTACCAGCCCGTCCATCCACTGAACAGAGAGCATCTCTGGAAAAATGGATAGACGAAGATAATAAGGCCAGATATTACATGTTGGGCTCGATGTCTGATGAGCTCCAGCGCCAACATGAAGATATCGGGACTGCTCGCCAAATGTTGGCTCACCTGCAGGAGATGTTTGGTGAACAGAGTCGCGCAGCCAAATATCAAGTCACGAAATGACTTTTTAAGGCTAAGATGCGTGATGGGCAGTCAGTCCAAGATCACTGTCTGATGATGATCAAGGACATGGAAGAGCTTGAGAAGCTCGGTGTGAAGTTAGACTTGGATCTGCAGAATGATATTATTCTGCAATCCTTGACTGATGCATATGGGCAATTCATCATGAATTACCACATGCATAAACTTCAAAATTCCTTGGCCGAATTAATGAATATGCTGGTTCACCGCTGAGCTTTCTATGAAAGGTTCTAAAGGCTCAGTTCTTGCTATGGAACGGACTTCTTCCAAAAGAAAGTCTTATGGAAAGAAAAAGAAGTCTGTGAAAAAGCAAGAAGGTGGAAGGATCAAAGAAGAAGAAGGCAGAGCCGAAGAAGAAGGCCGCTATGGCAAAGGAAAGTGTTTCCATTGCAACAGCGACGGCCATTGGAAGCGGAACTGCCCTACTTACCTGGCCACCCTGAAGAACAAGAAGGAAGGTCCTTCTGGAGGTATGCTCGTTATTGAGTCTAACCTTATGGTTTCTTCTGCATCCAGTTGGGTGCTTGACTCTGGTTCTAGTGCTCATCTGTGCACTTCCATGCAGGGTCTTGAGGATAGCAGGAGGCTGAGGGATGGAGACATGATCCTACGCGTCGGTAATGGAGCAAGAGTTGCTGCAGTAGCCGTGGGAACATACCCTCTTCGATTACCATCTGGTTTAGACTTAGTTTTGAAAGACTGTTATTTTGTGCCTGCAGCTAGCAGGAATTTGATTTCTGTTTCATGCTTAGCACAAGAAGGCTATGTGATTACCTTCTTTAAGGACCATTGTAACATTCTTTATGAAAGAAATAAAATTGCAAATGGTTTCCTTATTAATGGTCTTTATCAGCTACATATTGATGTACCTGTTCTAACTATCGAGCAAAACGTGAATGCCAAACGACCTAGGGATAGTCCAAACGATAGATATCTATGGCACCTGAGATTAGGTCATATAGCAGAAGATAGGATCAACAAATTGGAGAAAAATGGGCTATTGAGTCCATTGACTTTTGAGTCATATCCAACTTGTGAATCTTGTCTTCAAGGCAAAATGACTAAACTCCCTTTTGTTGGACATGGGGAGAGGGCCACAGATCTCCTTGCCCTAGTACATACTGATGTGTGCGGCCCATTTGATGTGCCGGCTAGAGGCAATTTTGTCTACTTCATTACCTTTACCGATGATCTGTCTAGGTATGGGTATGTGTATCTTATGAGACACAAGTCTGAAGCTTTTGAAAAGTTCAAAGAATTCAGACATGAAGTAGAAAAACAAACTGGAAAACCCATTAAGGTTCTTCGATCAGATCGAGGAGGTGAATACCTTAGCCGGGAATTCCTAGACTATCTTCAAGGAAAAATGGCATAGTCTCTCAATGGACTCCACCAGGAACACCTCAACTCAACGGGGTTTCAGAATGGAGAAATCGGACTCTATTGGATATGGTTCGATCCATGATGAGCTTCACAGACCTCCCTGATTTTCTTTGGGGACACTCATTGTTAACTTCAATTTATCTACTGAATAGGGTTCCCTCTAAAACCGTTCCTACCACACCGTATGAGATATGGCACGGTAAGAAACCAAGTCTGAGTCATCTCAGAATTTGGGGTTGTCCGGCTCATGTCAAAAGACAACAAGCGGACAAGTTAGAGTTTAGGTCCTTTCAGAGCTCGATTCATAGGATATCCTAAAGAGTCATTAGGATACTATTTCTACATTCCAGAAGACCACAATGTGATTGTGAGTCGACATGCCATCTTTCTTGAAAAATAGTTTATTCAAGATAGCGGCATTGGAAAGCAGATTAAGCTTGATGAGAAAGTCTCACAAGTACAACGAGCTAAGGACCAATTGGAACCAAATCAGGTTGAGCCAATAAGAACACTACCTCCTCCACCTCGTAGATCGGAAAGAGTTTTCCATCCCCCTGAAAGATACTTAGGTATTATTTCAGAGGAAGTAGAGGAAAATGTTCCTCATAGGTAATGGTGCTCATGGTGATGATCCCAAAACCTACAACGAGGCGATATCAGATATCGACTCCGAGAAATGGCTTAGAGGCAATGAAGTCAGAAATTGACTCGATGCACTCAAACCAAGTCTGGACCTTGGTAGATCCACCAGAAGGTATAGTACCTATTGGGTGTAAATGGATCTTCAAGAGAAAGATTGGTGCAGATGGGAATGTGGAGACATTCAAGGCTAGACTAGTGGCAAAAGGTTATAGTCAACGCGAAGGCATTGACTATCAGGATACCTTTTTCCCAGTGGCTATGCTAAAATCCATCCGCACATTGCTTGCCATTGCAGCCTATTTCGATTATGAAATATGGCAAATGGACGTGAAAACGGCATTCCTTAAATGGATATCTTGAGGAAGATATCTATATGGAACAGCCGCTAGGTTTCACATCCAGTGATACTGATCACAAGGTTTGCAAGCTGCAAAGGTCCATATATGGACTTAAGCAAGCATCTCGGAGCTGGAACACTCGTTTCAATGATGTGATCAAAAAGTTTGGTTTCATCAAAAATGAAGAGGAACCATGTGTTTTCAAAAGGGTCAGTGGGAGCGCTGTTGTCTTCCTCGTATTGTACGTGGATGACATCCTCCTTATTGGGAATGATATTCCCATGTTGACATCAGTCAAAGATATGGTTGTCCAAGGAATTCTCCATGAAAGACCTAGGTGAAGCATCCTTTATTCTAGGAATTAAGGTCTATAGGGATAGACCGAATAGGATGCTAGGACTTTCACAGAAGATGTACATAGAGGAAGTACTAAAGAGGTTTAGTATGGAAAACTCTAAGAGGGGATTAATACCCTTCAGACATGGTATTCATCTTTCCAAGAAGATGTGCCCCTAGCACACCTGAGGAAATAGAACGCATGAGCAAGATCCCTTATTCTTCTACAATAGGGAGCCTCATGTATGCCATGCTATGTACACGACCTGATATAGCCCATGCTGTGAGTGTCACAAGCAGATATCAGTCAAATCCAGGTGAAGAACACTAGACTTCTATGAAATGTATCCTTAAGTACTTAAAAAGAACTATGGATATGATGTTGGTCTTTGGTAACGGAGAACTCCAAGTCCACGGATACACAGACTCGAATTTTATGTCCGATGTAGATGATCAAAAGTCGACATCTGAGAGTCTTTTTATGTGCAATGGTGGTGCTGTCAGCTGGAAGAGTTCCAAGCAAATCGTGATTGCAGATTCCACCCACAAATTGATTGGACCAAATTACAAGGATTGGCTAAGAAACTTTAAAATTATTTTGGATTTGAAAAAGCTGACCTATGTATTGATCTAGGACCCCCCCACTGTACTAGCCCATCCGACTGCTGATCAGAGAGCATCTCATAAGAAGTGGTTAGATGATGATAATAAAGTTAGGTGTTAATGTCTAATGAGCTACAATGCGAACATGAAGATATTAGGACTGCTTACCAAATGTTGGCTCACCTGCAAGAGTTGTTTGGTGAATAGAGTCATGCAACCCACTATCAAGTCTCAAGAAGACTTTTCAAAGCACAAATGTGTGATAGGCAGTCGATCTAAGATCATTACTTGATGATGATCAAGAACCTAGAAGAGCTTGAGAAGCTTGATGTTGTGTTAGACTAGGATTTGTAGATTGATGTGATCCTGCAGTCCTTGACTAATGCATATGGACAGTTCATCATGAACTTTCACATGCATAAACTACAGTGCACCTTGGTAGAATTAATGAACATATTGGTTACTGCTAAGCTTTTTATGAAAAATTCAAAGGGCTTAGTTCTTGCTATAAAGTGGCCTTTTTCTAAAGAAAAGTCTTTTGGAAAGAAGAAGAAGTCTACAAAGAAGTAGAAGGTAGAACATGGAAAGAAGAAGAAGAAAGAATTGAAGAAGAAGGATGCTGATAAAGAAAAATATTTCTATTGCAACACCGACGGCCATTAGAAGTGAAACTACCCTTCATACTTGGCCAGCCTAAAGAATAAGAAGGAGGCAGGTCCTTCTAGAGGTATGCTCGTCATTGAAACTAACCTTACAGTTTCTTCTGCATCCAGTTTATTTCTTTTAGAACAAGAAGCTCATGTAATTAGCTTTTTTAAGAACCATCGTAGTATTCTTTATAAAAGAAATAAAATTATAAGTAGTTTCTTAATTAACAATCTCTACTAGTTACATATTGATGTTTCTGTATTTAATGTCAAGCAAAACGTGAATACCATAGGATCTAAGTGACTTAGGGATAGTCTAAATGAAAGGTATCTATGGCATCTCAGGTTAGGTCATATAGCCAAAGACATGATTAACAAATTAGAGAAATCTGAACTTATCATTTCATTGACTTCCGAGTCATATTCAATTTGTGAATCATGCCTTCAAAGCAAAATGACTAA
The DNA here is from genome assembly GCA_006176705.1 of Cocos nucifera. NCBI lineage: Eukaryota > Viridiplantae > Streptophyta > Magnoliopsida > Arecales > Arecaceae > Cocos > Cocos nucifera. The sequence continues at coordinate 24,788 of QRFJ01005049.1, read as the reverse complement.
GCTTCCTTTTGTAGGACATGGGGAAAGAGCCATAGATCTACTTGTGCTAGTACATACAGATGTGTGCAGCCCATTTGATGTGCCGATCAGAGGCAACTTTTTCTACTTCATTACCTTTATCGATAATCTATCTCGATATTGGTATGTGTACTTGATGCGATACAAATTTGAAGCCTTTGAAAAGTTTAAAGAATTCAGATAGGAAGTAGAAAAGCAAACGGAAAAGCCCATTAAGGTTCTTCGATCAGATCGAGGAGGTGAATACCTTAGTCAAAAATTTTTAAACTATCTCAAGGATAATGGCATAGTCTCTCAATGGACTCCACCTGAAATACCTCAACTCAATAAAATTTTAGAATGGAGAAACTGAACCCTATTAGATATGGTCTGATCTATGATGAGCTTCACCGACCTTTCTGAGTTTTTTTTAGGATATAGTTTAATGACAACAATATATCTACTGAACAAGATTTCATCTAAAATCATTCCTACCACACCATATGAGATATGGCATGGGGCATAGTTTAATGACACTAATATATCTATTAAATAGGATTCCATCTAAAATCATTCCTATCATACCATATAAGATATAGCATGGTAAGAAATCATGTCTGAGTTATCTCAGAATTTGGGATTGTCCGACCCATGTCAAGAGACAACAGGTGGACAAGTTAGAGTATAGGTCCTTTAGAGCTCGATTTGTCAGATATCCTAAAGAGTCATTAGGATATTATTTTTATCTTTCAAAAGAGCACAATATGATTATAAGTCGACAGCCATTTTTCTTAAAAAATAGTTTATTTAAGATGGTAGCATCAAAAGATAGATTAGGCTCAAGGAGAAAGTCTCCAAAGAATAATGAGCCAAGAAACCTGAGGAACCTAGTCAGTTTGAGCCAATCCAAACACTATCTTCACCTCGTAGGTCAAGTAGAGTTTTTCATCCTCCTGGGAGGTACTTAGGTATCATTTCAGAGGATATAGAAGAAATATTTCTCATGAAAAATTGGGTTCATGGTGATGATCTCAAAACCTATGATGAGGCAATATCAAATATCGACATCAAAAAATGGTTAGAGGCAATGAAGTCAGAGATTGATTCAATGTGCTCAAACCAAGTCTAGACCTTAGTGGATCCACCTAAAGATATTGTACCTATTGGATATAAATGGATCTTCAAGAGAAAGATAGGTACAGATGAGAATGTGGAGATATTCAAGATTAGGCTAGTAGCAAAAGGGTATAGTCAGCGCGAAGGTATTGACTATCAGGATATCTTTTCGCCAGCAACCATGCTAAAATCCATCTGCATATTGCTTGCAATCATAGCTTATTTTGATTATAAAATATGACAGATGGACGTGAAAACGATATTCTTAAATGGATATCTTGTGGAAGATATCTATATGAAATAGCCTCTTGGTTTCACATCTAGTGATAGTGATCACAAGGTTTGCAAGCTGCAAATATCCATATATGGACTTAAGCAAGCATCTTGGAGTTGGAATGCTTCTTTTAATGATGTAATTAAATCATTTGGTTTTATAAAAAATGAGGAGTCCTGTGTATTTAAAAAAGTCATTGAAAGCATTGTTGTCTTCCTCATACTTTATGTGGATGACATCCTCCTAATTGAGAATGATATTTTCATGTTGACAATGGTCAAAAGTATGGTTGTCGAAAGAGTTTTCTATGAAAGACCTAGGAAAAGCATCCTTCATCTTGAGAATTAAGGTCTATAGGGATAGACCGAAGAGGATGTTGAATCTCTCATAGAAGATGTATATAGAGGAGGTGCTGAAAAGATTTAGCATGGAAAACTCCAAGAGGAGACTAGTGCTCTTTAGACATGGCATTCATCTCTTAAAGAAGATATGTCTCAACACACTTGAGGAGATTGAACACACGAGCAAGATCCCTTATGCTTCGATAATAGGGAGCCTCATGTACGCCATGCTATATACACGACTGGATATCGCGCATGCTATTAGTGTTATGAGTAGGTATCAGTCGAATCCAAGCAAAGAGAACTAGACTTCTGTGAAGTATATCTTTAAGTACTTGAGAAGGACTAAGCATATATTTCTAATCTTTGGTAATGGAGAACTCCAGGTTCAGGGGTATACAGACTCAAACTTTATGTCTGATATAAATAATCGAAAGTCGATATCTGGTAGTCTGTTTGTATGCAATGATGGTGCTATAAGCTGGAAGAGTTTCAAGTAGACCATGATAGTAGATTTCACCATAGAAGCAAAATACATCGCTGCATCGAAAGCTATGAAGGAGGCATTTTGGTTCAAGAAGTTTACCATAGAGCTTGGAATGATGCCATCAGATGTCATTCCTTTGTACTGCGATAATAATGGCACCATAGCCCTAGCTAAGGAGTCGAGGACTCATCAGAAATCCAAGCACATCAAGAGGCCGTATCATCTCATCCATGATTATCTCGAGTAGGGATATGTCGAGATCAAGAGAGTTGACACTGCAGACAATGTGACTGACCCACTGATGAAGCCCTTGAGCCAGCAGAAGATCAAAGCCCACCTTGAGAAGATGGGACTTAGATTTGTAGCCAATTGACTTTAGGTCAAGTGGAAGTTTGTTAGATGAGTGCCCTAGAAGCCAGATTGGTCGACACATTATATATACTTTCTAGAAACATTTTTATAATTTTGATCTAAAATTAATAAATAATTATTTTTTTCTATCACATTGTGTATAAAGTCTCTGTGATACATTCTTTGAGTTAACAAGTATGATAATGCATATTTTTAAGAGTTAAAAATTTAAGACATACATTTGAAGGAAAATCCTGATTTTTTGGACCAGGTTCGTTAAGATCTGATCGGATCAAGAGATATATTTTAAAAACTTTTTTCTTTGATCTAAATAAGATCTAGGATGTTTCAGATCTAATTTTTATTATTCTAATAATTAAAATAAAATATAGATAAATTAAATCAGATTTAATTTATCTTGATGTAGGGTAATCCTATTATCCATTAATGATCCTATAAGCAGCGGAAGGTTCTGGATCTAGCCATGCAAGTGCCTAACCTCTATCGGTATTCACTTGGGCTAGATCTGGAGATCCTCTTCTTCTCTATCATGTCTTCGAAAATTAGATCTGAATCTGATTTGGAGGATCTTCAAAATAGCTTTTGAAGATCAGCAGTTGTCCTTTGCAACAGCGCAGCCTTCTAGCTTTCTGTCGCCTTTCTCTCATCTAGATTGCACCAACTAAGATCCCAAACTTCTTTGGGCATGGAGAGGAGAGGGAGAAGACAAACTTGGCGTGGAGGAGGAAGAGAGAGGCAGCCTTGAGGCATAGAGAATTGCTCTCATTCTCATTTTTGAGTTGGGCGTAGGGTCTTATTTATAGACTATGCATGATCCAACTCTTCATCCAAACCAATCACAACCCTTTGTGAAATCAGATCTAAATCTGATTGGTGGGAATAGAGTCCCTTGGATTCATCCTTAGATGGCGCCAAAGATCAGTCAAAGTTGGTTCTCAGGAGGATTCTATTCAAAATCTAATAAGGAGATGGAGTCCCTATCCAACAGGAACTCTTGGGCGTGCGCCCTCCTCCTTGCCAATTTCTGGCAGGAGGACGAGCCCCCACCAGCTCTCCAACTCTAACTTATTCGCTTGTTGTCTTTTGACATGAGCCGAACAACCCCAAATTCTGAGATAACTCAGACTTGGTTTCTTACCGTGCCATATCTCATACGATATGGTAGGAATGGTTTTAGAGGAGACCCTATTTAGTAGATAAATTGAAGTTAACAATGAGTATCTCCAAAGAAAATCAAGAAGGTCTGTGAAGCTCATCATGAATCGGACCATATCCAATAGAATCTGATTTCTCCATTCTGAAATCCCGTTGAGTTGAGGTATTTCTGGTGGAGTCCATTAAGAGACTATGCCATTTTTCTTAAGATAGTCTAGGAATTCTCGGCTAAGGTATTCATCTTCTCGATCTGATCGAAGAACCTTAATGGATTTTCCAGTTTGTTTTTCTACTTCATGTCTGAATTCTTTGAACTTTTCAAAAGCTTCAGACTTGTGTCTCATAAGATACACATACCCATACCTAGACAGATCATCGATAAAGGTAATGAAGTAGACAAAATTGCCTCTAGCCGGCACATCAAATGGGCCCCACACATCAGTATGTACTAGGGCAAGGAGATCTGTGGCCCTTTCCCCATGTCCTACAAAAGGGAGTTTAGTCATTTTGCCTTGAAGACAAGATTCACAAGTTGGATATGACTCGGAAGTCAATGGACTCAATAGCCCATTTTTCTCCAATTTGTTGATCCTATCTTCTGCTATATGACCTAATCTCAGGTGCCATAGATATCTGTCATTTGGACTATCCCTAGGTCATTTGGCATTCACGTTTTGCTCGATAGTTAGAATAGGTACATCAATATGTAGCTGATAAAGACCGTTAATAAGGAAACCATTTGCAATTTTATTTCTTTCATAAAGAATGTTACAATGGTCCTTAAAGAAGGTAATCACATAGCCTTCTAGTGCTAAGCATGAAACAGAAATCAAATTCCTGCTAGCTGCAGGCACATAATAACAGTCTTTCAAAACTAAGTCTAAACCAGATGGTAATCGAAGAGGGTATGTTCCCACCGCCACTGCAGCAACTCTTGCTCCATTACCGACGCGTAGGATCATGTCTCCATCCCTCAGCCTCCTGCTATCCTCAAGACCCTGCATGGAAGTGCATAGATGAGCACTAGAACCAGAGTCAAGCACCCAACTGGATGCAGAAGAAATCGTAAGGTTAGACTCAATAACGAGCATACCTCCAGAAGGACCTTCCTTCTTGTTCTTCAGGGTGGCCAGGTAAGTAGGGCAGTTCTGCTTCCTAGTGGCCGTCGCTGTTGCAATGGAAATACTTTCCTTTGACAGCAGCCTTCTTCTTCGGCTCTGCCTTCTTCTTCTTTCCTCCTTCCACCTTCTGCTTTTTTGCAGACTTCTTTTTCTTTTCAGAAGACTTTCTTTTGGAAGAAGTCCGTTCCATAGCAAGAACTGAGCCTTTAGAACCTTTCATAGAAAGCTCAGCGGTGACCAGCATGTTCATTAATTCGGCCAAGGAATTTTGAAGTTTATGCATGTGGTAATTCATGATGAATTGCCCATATGCATCAGTCAAGGATTGCAGAATAATATCATTCTGCATAGATCCAAGTCTAACTTCACACCGAGCTTCTCAAGCTCTTCCAAGTCCTTGATCATCATCAGACAGTGATCTTGGACTGACTGCCCATCACGCATCTTAGCCTTAAAAAGTTATTTCGTGACTTGATATTTGGCTGCGCGACTCTGTTCACCAAACATCTCCTTGCAGGTGAGCCAACATTTGGCGAGCAGTCCCGATATCTTCATGTTGGCGCTGGAGCTCATTAGACATCAGACATCGAGCCCAACATGTAATATCTGGCCTTATTATCTTCGTCAATCCATTTTTCCAGAGATGCTCTCTGTTCAGTGGATGGACGAGCTGGTAAGGTGGGAGGGTCCTGGTCCAAAACATGGGTTAACTTCTCTGAACCCAAAATAATTTTGTAGTTTCTGAGCCAATCTTTATAATTGGGTCCGATCAGTCTATGTGTGTCTAGGATACGTGCCAATGGGTTGGACGCAGATATTTTCCTGTAGAGAGTCAAAGATTCTAGTTAGATACTGTAATTATGACTTGACCAATTTGTTTAGGGATTTTATTTTTAAACAAATTAGCTTCCACTATTTTCTCGGATCCCTACACTCCCTCTGTAGAGATGCAAAAATCTCCACGATTAATGATTTCTAGTGGGTGGTGCGGTCTCACCAACTGACTCATCACCTCACCTAACAGTTATTGGTGATGGGTTAGCCAATGAGTGAACAACTCTTGTTCAATGATTCTCTAATCATGGTGCACCCAAACTTGGTCTCTAATTCATGAATCTCACCGTATCCGAAATATTGATCCACTCCTTAGTTAAGTCAGACCCACCATTTGCATAGACTGGGTTCCTAATTGAGTCTCTCACCGTATCCAAAATATTGAGCCCAACTCATCCTCCAGCCCATAGCATCCAATGCCTAATAGACATGGTTGCGTCTTTTCGGTGCAACTGAGCCACTGTATCCAGCCGAGAACAATCAACCCCGGGAAGGGCCCGCACATCTACAATGGTGGAAGACCTCAGACTTAATCTTTTCTTAGGGAGAATTGATTCAGGTCTCATTAAACTAGACTTGTCATAGTCATAACAATTATGACTAACCTAGTGGCATGGGTTAGCTCGGATTATTGACCACCTCAAATCAGAACTGTGTCAACAGATATGGCCAGGTAAGTGAGACCGGTGGAAGGAATATGCCATTAACTCGTACAAGAATGCATTCAGGTCGAGTAGCTTCCAATTAAAAACCAGTCGGTCGTATGTGCCAAACTTACCTTAGACACCAAATTGTTGAGTCAGAACCAATTGGGTTAGCCTACAATCCAGACTCTAACCTCTGAGCCTAATTAGGTCTTGCTTGATCGTGACTCGTTCTTGACCCAGACTTAATCCTATTAGGCTGGTCAATTTAAGCATTGTTGATCCCATCTAACCAACTCTTGATTCGGTTTGATCAACCGCTTAGACCTAATTGAGCTACCCAAGCCCGAACCCAGTATTATGAATATGTCTTAGATCTGAAATTCTCAATTTTAGACCTAATTAATATTCCATAAACTTAATTCTTAATTAAGTAGGGTTCATAAATAAAATATGCACAATAAATCCTAGGGTTTCAGGATCTAGGGTTTTGCAGAAAGTAAGTTTTGGGTTTCTGATTAAGGACGAACGCAGCACCCCTACACATCATAAGAACACCCCATCGAATGGGAAGGAGAGGGCCTTTAAATCCTTCTTCGTTCTTATGACCGGACGGCCAAGAGGAACGCCTTAATCAGGAACATGTAATACTACAAAACAGTTTTAGATCTATATCATATATCTCATATACAAATTTAGATCTAATCAATGGCATATTTTGCATACATCTCATGTATCAAATCATGCATATTTTTAGATCTAAATTATCTCATAATAATCTAAAAAATTAGATTTAAATTGATCTAATCAAAATAAATTCTAATCTAGACAACTATGTAGAACTATTCTACAACTAGTCTAGACATGCATCAATCATATCTCATATGATGTTAAAATTAAATAATTTTTTTATTTGCTATTTTTTAGATGTTATTATAATAATTATAATATCAAAAAATAGTAAATAAATAGATCTAAAATATGATTTAATCAAATTAAATTAAAACATGCAAAGACTATTCTATAGAACTATTCTATTTTAGAACTAGTCATGCATATTTTCTAATCTTAGATCCAAATCATTTAATTTTAATTTTTCTGATTTTAGATCTGATCACATCTCATGTGACATCTAAAATCACTTATTTTTTAATTAAAATAAATTTAAAATTAGATCTAAATACTTTAGAACCTTGGCTCTGATACCAGTTGAAGGGAAAATCCTGATTTCCCGGACCAGGTTCGTTCAGATCTGATTCAGATCAAGAGATATATTTCAAAAATTTTTCTCTTTGATCTAAATCAGATCTTGGGATATTTTTAGATCTAATTTTTATTATTTTAATAATTAAAATAAAATATAGATAAATTAAATCAAATTTAATTTACCTTGATGTGGGTAATCCTATTATTTGATGATCCTGATCCTGTAAGCAGCGGAAGGTTCTGGATCTAGCCACGCAAGTGCCTGGCCTCTACCGGTATCCACTCGGGTTGGATCTAGAGATCCTCTTCTTCTCTATCACACCTCCAAAAATTAGATCTGGATCTGATCTGGAGGATCTTCAAAACTAGCTTTTGAAGATCAGCAGTTGTCCTTTTGCAGCAGCGCAGCCTTCTTAGCTTTCTGATCGCCTTTCTCTTGATCTGAGATTGCACCAACTAAGATTCCAAAACTTCTTTTGGGACGTGGAGAGGAGAGGGAGAAGATGAATTTGGCATGGAGGAGGAGGGAGAGAGGCAGCCTTGGGGTAGAGAATTGTTCTCTCATTTGCATTTTTGAGTTGGGCGCAGGGTCTTATTTATAGACTATGCGTGATCCAACTCCTCTTCTCCCAACCAATCACAACCCTTTGTGAAATCAGATCTAAATCTGATTGGTGGAATAGAGACCCCTTGGATTCCTCCTTAGAGGGTGCCTAAGACCAGTCAAAACTTGGATTCTTAGGAGAACTCTGATTGGAATCCAAAAGGGAGGATGGAGTCCCTGTCCAACAAGGACTCCTGGGCGCCTCCAAGCTTGGGCTCACGCCACCCTTGGCGTGCGCCCTCCTCCTTGCCAGGTTCTGGCAGGGGGACAAGCCCCCACCAGCTCTCCAATAGGTGCATGACATGTGGATCAAAAGTCAAAGTCAATGGTCAATTTGACCAGTCAAAAGACTTTTTGACAAGAAATGGCAGTCAAAGTCTTACAAATAAGACAACTTTTTGACCAAAGATTGAGCACAAACTCCTTTGGCTCAGTCAGGACAACTTATTTATGATAGTAAAAGAAGAACGTTAGGTTCAATCGAGTGCTAGCACGATTTTCTTGAACCTAATTGAATCTCATTCAGATCAATTGAATTGGATCAGTTCAATTGATGATCACCAGATTCAAACCCTTGTTTGTGTGACCCAGTTAGGTTCAGTTCTGTATGGTAATGGGATATGTCATGATCTCTATCATCGACATCATCGAAACTCCTTTCGATGGATCAGAACTCTTCTGATTCGAACAGCTAGAATGATCGATCATCTAAATCATTCTAATTGCTCCCAAAATCCACCAGTGACACCTAGCAGTATATGGTGGCAACCCATCAGAGCTGAATGCGAACCTCTTGGTGTAGCTACCTGTGTGATTAAGTTCTTCTATCTTGAGCCCCGATCAGATTAGGGTTAAGGTGAACTCATCAAACCCTAGTCTCTGTCATATGATGTAATCATTCGATTCAAGTCCAATGTGAAAACCTAAATAGAAACTCTTTCTATTATTTCACTCTACCATGGCCATGGGCTTCTGGACTTGATTCTCATGATCATCATAGGGCTGCTCCTCTACCACCGAGGTAGATAGATTCCATCTTGATGCAATCCAGTTCCTACAATGAACATGCTATAGCCAACATACACCTCAGGGTTCCATATGGCTAGGAGATCGAGTTATGGTGTAGTCAAACTATAACACCCTCAAGGTGAACTATCGATGCACCTCAGGTCAAAGAACCAGACACACCACTGCAGCATCGAGTCAGTCATTGATGAGAAGGTAGACTTCCTAATGACTACTCGAGGTGGTCACGCTCAGTGCCCTCGTTCTCTAATGAGTATCTGTACTCTCGCTCCGGTGTCTCCACACTGTAGACTCAAGACTCATCTACTAAAGAGAAACGATTGTACACCAACCTTCTGGATCAATCACCATCCTCGTGATGATCCTATGGTTGGAAGCATTTTATGAGTTAATAATAATTATTCATGTCTTAAATTTTCAACTCTTGAAAATATGAATTATCATTACCATTAACTCAAAGGATGTATCACAGACACTAAATACACATAGGTGATAGAAAATAACCTATTTTATTGATTATAGTCAAAATTATAATTTTGCCCCTAGAAGTGTATTGCAAGTGTCAGCCAATTCTGACTTTTAGGGCACATATATCTAACAGTATTTTCATAATTAACTCATAAATTGCTCCTGATCGTAGGATCATCACAAGAATGGTGATCGATTCAGAATGTTGGTGTATGATAGCTTTCTTAGGATAGATGGATCTTGAGTCTATGGTGTGGAGATATTAGAGTAAGAGTACAAGTACTTGAAGAGAATGAGGGCACTAAGCATGATCATCTCGAGCAGTCATAAAAAAGTCTACCTTCTTATCAATGACTAGCTCAATACTATAGTCGTGTGTCTAGTTCTTTAATCTAAGGTGCATTGGTAGTTTACCTTAAGTATATTATAATTTGACTACACCATAACTCAATCTCCTAGCCATTCAAAATTCTAAGGTGTATGTTGGCTATAGCATGTTTATTATAGAAATTGGATTGCACCAATATAGAATTTATCAACCTCGGTAGAGGAGGTGTAGTCCTATGATGATCATGAAATCAAATTCTTAAGCCCATGGCCATGGCAGTATGAAATAATAGAAAAAAGTTTTCTACTAGGATTTCACATCAGACTCGAATCAAATAATTCAATCATATGATGGGTGTTGGATTTGACGAGTTTACCTTAGCCCTAATCCTATTGGAACTCATGATAGAAAAATCTAATCACACTGGTAGCTGCATTGAAAGGTTCATATTCAGTTCTAATGGGTTATCATCATATACTGATAGGTGTCATTGGTGGATTTTGGGAGTAATTAGAATTATCTTGATGATCGATAATTCTAATTAGATGAATCAAAAGAGTTCTGGTCCATCGAAAGGTGTTTCGATGATGTCGATGATAGAGATCATGATATGTCTCATTACCATACAGAATTGAATCTAACTAGATCACACAAACAAAGGGTTTGAACCTGAATATCATCAATTGAGCTAATCCAATTCGATTGATTTGAATTAGATCCAATCAGGTTCAAGAAAATCATGCTAGCATACGATTAAACTTGATATTCTCCTTCTATCATCTTTCTGGTTTGTCTCGATTGAGTCAAGTTGTATTTGGCTCATCTAAAAATTCTATATAGATTTGTCCTAGTCTGACTGAAGTTTATCCAGGTTAGATCAAGGGTTGTCCTAACCTGATCTAGGCTTGTCTTAATCCTATTGGATGGGAACAGGACAAGACCTACTAATTGCAAGAGTTAAGGGAGAAAGGGCATGCACCCCCTACAGAATTTCTAGAGGAGCATATCCCCTAGTTATTTTGTATGGAGAAGGGCTCATGTCCCTCTTTTTGGCCTGCGCTCCCTGATTGGATAAGGTGGCACCTCATTTGAATAAGTCAAGAATTTGATAGAGATCAAACTCTAAGGAGGAAGAGTCCTTTGCATCTAGGACTCTCCCTTATCTCATTATGGTGATAACTTGGTTATTATTTTGGGTGACATAACCTGATAGAATTAGATGTTTTGGCATGGAAGATCATATTAGAGTCAAATCTAATCAAGCAAACTAGTTGCTTGATGACCAAGGACTCAAGGTGGTGTAGGGGACTCTATAAGGACCCTTGCACCCTAAGGTTTCTATACACCCACACTACCATGCCAAAAGGCTGCCACCATCTTCCTTAATTTCCATGCCCCTCTCTCTAATTCTGCCCCTCTTCTCCACATCCAAGAGTTGGGCATAAATAGCAAAGAAGATCAAAGTTTGTTGGTGCAAGGATTAGGCAAAAGGAGATGACCAGTTTATGAGACGAACGTGCAACCTTCAAAGATTAATTTGAAGGTTCTACAAGAAGACTCTAGATCTAATATTTGGAGATATGATCCAGTAGGAGAAGGCATCTAGAACTAGACTAAGTAGACTTTGATAGAGGCTAGATGCATGCACAGCTAGATCCAAAACCTCAGGAGCAGTCGAATCATCGTCAGGATAAAAGGTTTACCCAAATAGGTAACAAAAGTTGTTATGATTTTAATTTAATTTTTTCTTTTAATATCAAATCATATGAATTAGATCCAAGAACTCTCAGATCTAATCAGATTTTATAGAAAAATTTTTAAAATTTTGCTATAGATTTGATAAGATCATATCGATCCTATGGCAGGAAAATCTAATTTTTCTTCACACTGCCCTTGAAAAAAATGGTATTACCTTTGAAAGGGAGGGCATGGCCTGAGTTGGAGGTTGAATAGGGGTAGAAAAAGGAGTGATTCATTGATGCAGTGAGAATGTCAAAGTAGCAATAGCTTGAGAGGCCGAAGGAGGAGGAGAGGGAGGTGAAGACATGGTTGGAGGTACAAGAGCAGGACTAGATTGAGGCAGCTCAGAGGTATCCATGCATTTCTTTGATCGACATTCGTACATCCATTTTTCACCAGGTGTATCCTGAGGATGTGTGCATAGCTTCTTCTTCCTCGGTGCCATCGATCCAAATCCTCTCTATTTATGGTTTTCTGGGCTTTGATTTGGGTTTTTCTAAGAGAAATTATGATGCCCTAGATTTTTAAGGTGGGACAGCTAAGATAAGTAAAGTGGAGATGAAGGAAGTCCCATGGGAACTTTTGTTTTAAAAATAGAATTCTCGACACTTAGTCAACTAAGATTAAATTTTGAGTTGACTAAGTCTGGGTCGATTACGATTTTGACTTAGTTGGCTTAGTCTGGCATAAAACTGAATAGTTAAAGTTTCAATCCAAGAAATTTGCAATGAAACATACCTTTTCTAATGGAGTTTAAACATAGATGATTCAAGAAAATTCATTACATTATAACAATCATTTCAACATTCAATTATATTGAACAATTTTAATAATATGGATTAAATAGACCTAATTGATTTATTATGGCATAGAATCTTTCTTCATTCAAAGATTTAGTGAAAATATCTGCAATTTAATTTTTAGTTGGCATAAACTCAAGAGTTATATCATTGTTTTGTACATGGTCTCTAATAAAATAATGTTTAATCTCTAGATGTTTTGTTCTTGAGTATAATATTGGATTCCGTTTTAGATTTATAGCACTAGTATTGTCATATCGAATAGGAATATTATTATAAGTGATACCATAGTCTTCTAGTTGTTGTTTGATCCATAATAGTTGAACACAATAACTTTCAACAGCAATATATTTAGCTTCCACCATAGACAAGGCTACTGAGTTTTATTTCTTACTAAACTATGAGATCAAATTTATCCCTAGAAATTGACATGTTCCACTTGTATTCTTTCTATCTAAGCAACAACCATCAAAATCTAAATCACTATATCCATTTAAATCTAGTGAAGATTGTTTTGAGTACCATAAGCCTACTTCTTAATTATTTATTAAGTACTTAAAAAATTTTTTAATTGTAGCTACATGTGATTCTTTAAGATTTGATTAATACTGAGCACACATGCATACATGAAATATTATATCAAATCTACTTGCAGTTAAATAAAATAAAGATCCAATCATACCTCGATATAACTTGGGATCTACTACCTTTTGTTTTACATCTTGGTCAAGCTTACAACTTATGCTCATAGGGATACCACTGCCTCTAATATTTTTTATCCCAAATTTCTTTAACATTTTCCTTATGCATTTGCTTTGGTTGATGAAGATTCCCTCATATGATTGCTTGATTTTGAGTACAAGAATGAAATTGAGTTTTTCCATCTGCTCATCTTGAACTCTTCCTACATAAGCTAGCAAATTCTCTATACAAAGCTTCATTAGTAGCTCCAAACAGAATATCATCAACATACAATTGTATGATTAATAAATTATTTAATTTTTTTTTAATGAATAATGTTTTATCTATATTTTCTCTTTTAAAATTATTGTTTAATAAAAATTTGCTCAATCTATCATACCAAGCCCTAGGAGCTTGTTTTAATTCATAAAGTGCTTTCTTAAGTCTATAGACATGATTAGGCAATTCTTGATTTTTGAAACCTGGAGGTTGTTCTACATAAATTTTATCTCAATTAATCCACTCAAGAATGAACTTTTTACATCCATTTGAAAAGATTTCAAATTCATAAAATAAGCAAATGATAAGAGCAATCTAATAGCTTAAAGTCTAGCTACGGGTGTAAAAGATTCATCAAAATCAATTTCTTCTTCTTCATTGTATTCTTGTACAACCAATCTAGTCTTATTTCTAATTACATTACCCTTCTGATTAAATTTATTTCTAAAGACCCATTTTGTACTAATTACAAGAAAGTTTTTAAGTCTTTCAACTAGTTTTCAAACTTTATTTTTTTCAAATTGGTTTAACTCTTCTTGCATTGCCAATATGCAATTTGGATCCTTTTCAACTTTTATTATGCTCTTAGGTTCTAAGTGAGATATGAATGTAATATGATTCATAACTTTTCTAAGAGATGATCTAATTTTAACTCTATGAGATGGATCGTCTATAATTAATTCCTTAGGATGATTGTGGTTATACCTCCATTTCTTTGGTAGATTAGATGTACCTTGTTCTTCTTGGGGTTGTGGCTCTCTTTTTTTAACATCTAGCTCTTTTTCTTCTTTTTCTTATGAAGGAGTATCTTCAAGTATCATATTTTTTAATTTCTTTTGAAGATTATCTACATCCATATCAAGTTTTTTTTTTCTCTTGCTTTAAGAGAATTAGATTTATCAAAAATGATATGCATGGATTCCTTTACAACTAATGTTCTTTTATTAAATACTTTATCTACTATTTGTTGAATAACCTTCATCTAATTTTGTATCAAATTTACCTAATTTATCTTTACCATTTATCAAAATATAACATCTATATCCAAACGCTTTAAAATATGAAACATTAGGTTTCTTTTCTTTATAGAGTTCATATAGAGTTTTCTTCAAGATAGGTCTAATTAGGACTCTATTTAGCACATAGCATGCGGTGTTAATAGCTTCCATCCAAAAATATTTGGAAGGTTACTTTCACAAAGTATTATTCCTACCATTTTAATTAATATTCTATTCTTTCTTTCTACTATCCCATTTTGTTGGATTATCCTAGGAGCTGAAAAATTATGATTTATTTCATTTTTAGAGCAAAAATTTTTAAACTTTTGATTTTTAAATTCCATGCCATGTTCACTTCTTATATACAAAATATTGCAATCATTTTCTTTTGTTATTTTGTTAAATAGCTCAACAAACATATTAAAGGCATTATCTTGATAAGATAAAAATACAATCTAAGTATATCTTAAAAAATTATTGATTATAACAAAACCATACCTTTTTCCTTCTAGACTAGTAGTTGAAATTGGTTCAAATAAATTCATATGAAGTAACTCTAGAGGTCTAGTTGTTGAAACAATATTCTTAGATTTAAAAAAGAATTTTGTTTGTTTACCAAGTTGACATGCTTTGCAAATCTTGTTCTTTCCAAAATTTATTATGGGTAGATCTTTTACTAAATCAAGCTTATTAATCTAGATAATGAGTCTATGCTTGCATGACCTAGCCTATTATGCCATATCCAACCAGATTCATTTGCTTTGGCATTCATAGCAACAAGACATTCAATATTTTTATTTTTGAATTCATCAAGATCAATAATATAAACATTACCATGTTTTTTTCTTATAAACTTAATATTATCATCAAATGAACTAGTTATTATGCAATGAGATGATTTAAATGAAATATTAAAATTTCTATCACATAATTGGCTAATACTATGTAAGTTGTGCATTAAACTACCAACGAACAATACATTTTTTATACAAGTGGAGGGTATAATCAAAATTTTACTGAGACCAATAATTTTGCCTTTATGATTATCTCCAAATGTCACCACACCTCCATCCATTGCTTCAAGAGAGATAAATTCAGATTTATCTCCCATCATGTGCCTCGAACATCTGCTATCTAGTTACCATCTTCATTTAGCTCTCATGGATGCCAAGCATACCTAAAGAAGAAATCAAGTGGATTTAGGTACCCAAGCTAACTTAGGTTCTTTGAGGTTAGTATAAATGGTTCCTTTTGGAATCCAAAATTGTCTTGTTTTTGTTTGGCTTGTGTTAAGCATCTTACTTATATTAATTATTTTGCATTCACTAGCTTTATGTCTAATTTTGTTACATTTGAAATAAGTTGCGGTCTTATTTTGGATTTGAGATCTTTCAAACACATTCTTCAGAAATACTTATTTTCTTAATGGATTATATCCTAAACCGGCCTTATCAAATACCATCTTTTAATTGTCAATTAACATTTCAAGATTTTTTGAACTAATCATATATCTATCCATAATTTATCTTAATCTAACTATTTCATCTTGCAATGATACATTCTTTTATTTGATTCATCTAATTTACTTTGTAGTTTTTTTATATTTTCTTCTACTTTAGCTTTATCTTTGCTTAAAAGTTGATTGTTTTTCCTTAGTTCTTTATTCTTATGAGATAGCTTCTTAAAATCATTGATTAAATTATTAAAAGCATCATATAATTCTTCAAAAGTAAAATCTAGAATTGAAGTATCATCATTTACTTCATCATCATCAAGTGCCATAAGGCAAAGGTTTGCCTTTTCTTCTCTTTGACATTCTTCCTCACTTGAAGAAGAATCCTCATCATTGCTCTATATGGCTTTGTATACTTTCTTCTTTATTTTTTTAAAGCTTTTCTTCAACATAGGACAGTCCATCCAGAAGTGTCCGGGATTCTTGTACTCATAGCAAAGGGGTGATTTTTTTTTCTTTTTTCTTCTCTTTCTCCTTGCTACCTTATTCCTTGTTGTATTTTCTTCTAGGCTCAAATTTTTTTCTTCTTCTCATGAACTTCTTGAATCTTCTTGCTATCATGGTCATCTCCTAATCATCTTTCGAGTCTTCTTTGGAATTACTTTCTTCTTCATGAATGGCAGTAGTTTTAAGGGCTATAGTTTTCTTTTTCTTCACTTCTTCTTCTTTTCCTTAATTCATATTTAGCTCATGGGTCATGAGTGAACTAATGAGCTCTTCCAAAGCTAATTTGTTTAAGTTCTTTGCTTCTTGAATGGCAGTCACTTTCGGCTCCCAATTCTTCGATAAGGACCTAAGAATTTTCTGCACAATATCACTATTAGAATAATCATTTCCTAGGCTCTTTAAACCATTTAATATATCGATGAATCTTGTGAATATTTCGTTGAAGGTTTCATATGGTTCTATTTTGAATAATTCATTCTTGTGTACTAACATGTTTATCTTAGATTCTTTGACTTGATTAGTACCCTCATGGATAACTTCAAATCTATTCCAAATTTTTTTAGTGGATGAATGTGTTGATATCCTATTAAACTCATTTGCATCCAAAGCAAAATATAATATATTCATTGCTTTGGCATTGAGTTGTGCTTTCTTTCTATCATGTTCATCCCAATTTTTTTCAGGCTTTAGAATGGACATGCTATCAATTATGATTGTGGGTGTGTAAGGGCCTCTTATCATGATATTCCACATATCATAGTCTTGTGCTTGAATAAATATTTTCATTCTTGTTTTTCAATAGGTATAATTGATTTCATTAAAAAGCAAGGATCCATTGGTTGATTACCCTTCAACCAATGAAGTCCCAATTGGGTTTGTCATTAAATCTTTGAATTTATGATCATTAGATCAACAACTAATATTAGAGCACCTGCTCTGATACCACTTATTGCCTAAGGATGACTACCCAAGAGGAAGGATAAATTAGATATTTAAAAATTTTAAATTTTAATTATGCTGAATTTTAATATTGTGTGCTTGGTGAAATAATATAAAATATAATTATGAAATAAAAATAATATAAGTGACCCAATAACAAATACAAAGATCAAGCTTTCATAGTGATTCGATGCCAAACTCGGCACCTACATCCACTCCTCAAGTAAACCACTTGAAAATTTAATAATAATCACTCAATTGATTATAGTTTAATTATTTTCTTGGAATTACAATCCAATCCAATTAATTTTAACTTAGGCTAACTAACTATAACCTTTACAATGATTATTTTCTTGGGCTAATAATTAACCCCAATTGATTTTGTCTGAGACTCACCAATCAAACATTTACAATATCCAACTAGGCTTGGACCAACCCAAGTTTCTCAATCCAAAAAACTTATAAATAAAAGAAAATACAATCATAATAATTAAAGAGGTTTAGGAAGAAAAACTCAATGAAGTCTAAAAGAAGAGTTTGTGAATGGAAGGCTTGTTTGCTTTGCTCTTCTTCTATAATGCTTGAGAGAAGTTAGTGAAACTATTCAATGCTTGTATTTGTAGGTGGTGTGGTGCTCCCAAGCCTTGGGAGGCCATGGGTGGAGCCAGGGTGAGGGCTCCAAAGAGGTTAGGATAGATATGGTCTTAGGGCTAGGGCAGGAGCTATCCTAAGGGGGAAAGGGCATGTAGCTCTTCATGGGCTTGAGATTCAGGTATTGAGGGCCTCAAGAGGCATGGTTGTGCTTCGAAGATCTGGAGCACAAGGTGGAGCAAGAAACCAATGCCGGAGTTTGAAGGCTATAGAAAAAATTTTGTTTACAGGTTAGCCGGCTCAGTCCAAAACTGGATTGGCTAAATCTCATAGCATAGGCAAAATAGAGAGTTATGCATTTGAGACTACTGCCATGACATAGAACTAGGTCAGATCGTTTCAAACTGAACCAACCCAGTGGAACTAAGCCGGCTCAGTGTTGAGACTGAGCCGGCTCAGTGCGCGGGCAGAAGTTACGCGAGGGTCTGTTTTGGGCTAGGGTCTAAGTTGATCCTAGGGGTCTTAAGGCCTCGTTTGAGAGGTCTTAAGGAGGCTAATTCATATATGGATTGAGTCTAGATCCAGAGGATGAGAGCATGAGTGACATGGGTGTACATGGGCTCAGTGAGTGCTTTCATGTATTGGGTTAGCCTCGGAGTTTTTTGGTCGAGCCTAATGGCCATGTATAAATACATAGGTTGTATTAGAGTTTCATAATCCTATAGAATATAGACATTTTCTCCCTCAACTATCTTCTTCTCTTCTCTCTAAAGTTGTCGCCCTAGGGTTCTTGAAGCAGCCCTAGAGAAGTGGGGCATCTCCCTCAAGCCCAAGGAGGAAGGCACCCCATCATAGATCCAGGTGGAGGATCGATTGTTTGCTGCCCATAGAGAATGTCACAGGTTTCTTCAGGTCCATGCTAAAGATTAGGGGCTTCCGCAACGTAGTATCAGGGCTTATGATGCCAAAGATGATTGGCATTCGAGTGATATCATGGAATATCAATTGATATCAGAGCGAGGTGATGCTAGTTAATGCACCAACAATTGATATCAGAGCCAAGTTTCAGAGACTAATGGTGCATGAAAGGGAAGGAGAAGTCGTACAAGAAATCTGCACAAGGATTCCATGGTATATCTCAAATCTATCTTTGTTATTGCTGTGGTTTGGCCAACCGAGAGTAGCGAGTTAAAGGTGGAGGTTGAGAGGATTAATGAAAAAGGATTTTTCTAAGGTGGAAGGATTTGGTGCATAATTTGTTGATCGATCTTAGTGGAAAAGCTGGAGTGTATGACGGTTATGTGACAGATAGGGAGTGTTGGAGTGCTACAGTAGGGCTTCCCTGAAGATGCAGGGCTGAGAGAGACTCGACGATGTAGCAGTCAAGGAAGGTATCTCAATAGAGAGCATCAGAATTCTCTTGAAAGATGCGTAGTGTAGGAATATTAAAAAGAGATTTTCTAAGGGGTAATGATCGAAGGAAGGCTGAAGAAGCGACTATACATCCTTCGATGTCTGAAAGGCAGAAAGTAGTCAGAGATGTATTTAGCAGTTTGACCAGAGCATGGATTTATGAAGCCTTAGGAGTGATGAAGATGGATGATCCATGAAGGTCCAGCAAGTTAGGGCTGGGCGGCTATAGAGCGGCATAGAGACGAGTCAGGGAGTGTTGTAGGAGCGCTACCCTAAAGGCACAGGAGTTGAGAGAGGCTCAACGGTGCAGCAGCCGAGGAGTGTATCTCAGTAGATTGTCTCAGGAGCTTTTTAAGGAGATCAGGAGCAAGTCTTAGGGAGAGCCAGGAGGTCTCAAAGAGCGTCAGGAGGTCTCAGATAGTCGAAAGTATCATGGATCAGATTTCTTCTATAGGGGCATCAGGGAGAGTCACGGTTCAGATGGAGAATGGTTCTTTGGGAACAACTGAAGCGATGGCTGGTGTAGGAGCAGAAGAGAAGGACTGGGGTAGAATTTCCTAGGATTCAGTCACTAGATTCAGAAGAGTTGAATGAGCTCTTAGATTTCGAAGGTGCCCATGGATTGCGGAGGTATCCGAAATAGCTTCAAAAGGGTCCGTGGAGTGTGGAGGGTTTGAAGGGATAGCGATGGTGTTCGAGGTGTAGCAGTAGGCTTAGCAGCACAGCATCGAGTGATTGGCCTCGAGGGACTTGATGATAGAGTCGACTTCTATGGCACCAGATGGACTTCAGATATAGGTGGAGCTCCAGAGAGGTGGCTTCATAATTGGAGAAGAAATTGAAATGAGTTTAGAGTAGAGGGGTGTGGCAGGATCAATATGCTAGCACCAATGCCGATGATGCACGGTTCCAGGTGGAGCGACATGTGCAGGATGACAGACATAGTTCTGAGGAGATCATGTCAAGGTTTTCAGCGAGTGTCAGTATAGGAACATTGCGGATTCTTCAGAAAAGTCTAGAAAAAGTGATGTAGCTACTAAGCAGAAGGGATCCTACAATTCTAGGGTGGTGCAGAGGTGCAAGCTAAGGTCTTCAGTGGTGGATGCAGTCATCCCAAAGGCCTCAAGTGTGCATAACGGCTGAAGAGGATTGGCGGAGGCAATGATTGCACAAGGGATTGTCAACTGTGCAGGGACAATGGGATCGTGCAGGAGGATGTTGCCAGGTTTGCTAAGGCTTGGGAGTACCAAGGTGGAGATTGTAGGTGGTGTGGTGCTCCCAAGCCTTAGAAGGCCATGGGCGAAGTCAGAGTGAGGGCTCCGAGGAGGCTAGGATAGGTGTGGTCCTAGGGCTAGAATAGGAGTTATCCTAGGATGGAGATGGCATGTAGCTCTTCACGGGCATAAGGTTCAGGTATTGAGGGCCTTAAGGGGCTTGGTTGGTACTTCGGAGACCTGAAACATAAGGTGGAGCAAGAAATCAAAGCTGGAGCTTGAAGGCTACAGAGAAAGAATTTTCTATAGGTTAGCGACTCAGTCCAAAACTGGGTCAGCTAAGTCTCAAAGCACAGGCAAAATAGAGAGCTGTGCATTTGAGACTTTTGGCACGGCACAGAACTGGGCCGGCTCAGTCTGAGCCGACCCAGTGGAACTTAGCCGGCTCAATACTGAGATTAAGCCGGCTTAGTGCACGGGCAGAAGTTACGTGACAGTATATTTTGGGCTAGGGTCTAAGTTGATCCTAGGGGTCTTAAGGCCTGATTTGAAAGGTCTTAAGGGGGCTAATTCATATATGGATTGGGTCTAAATCTAGAGGATGAGAGCATGAGAGACATGGGTGTACATGTCCTCGGTGAGTGCTTTCATATATTGGATTAGCCTGAGAGCTTTTTTATCAGGCCTAATGGCTATGTATAAATACATAAGTTGTATTAGGATTTCATAATGCTATGGAATACAGACCTTTTCTCTCTCAACTCTATTTTTTCCTTCTCTCCAAAGTTGCCGCCCTAGGGTTCTTGAAGAGCCTTAGAGAAGGGG
The DNA here is from genome assembly GCA_006176705.1 of Cocos nucifera. NCBI lineage: Eukaryota > Viridiplantae > Streptophyta > Magnoliopsida > Arecales > Arecaceae > Cocos > Cocos nucifera. The sequence continues at coordinate 3,375 of QRFJ01005049.1, read as the reverse complement.
GGCATCTCCCTCAAGCCCAAGGAGGGAGGCACCCCATCATAGATCTAGGTGGAGGATCGGTGGTTTGCTGCCCATAGAGAACGTCACAGGTTCCTTCAGGTCCATGCTAAAGATCAGGGGCTTTCGCAACATGGTATCGGGACTTGTGATGCCAAGGATGATTAGCGTTTGAGCGGTATCATGGAACATCAATTGGCATTAGAGCGAGATGATGCCAGTTGATGCACCAACAATATTTTTACTTCTCTCACTTTGAGGATGATTGGAAGGATAGAATGTTCTCTAAAAAATGCCTCCTTCACTTCACTAAAATGGCTCTCATATTGAATGAACTAAATATAGACTTGGAGGCTCTTGAATATATATTCCAAAAGTTGTTCTTGAATCTTTTAAATATTTTTTTTTATATATTCTAAGGCTCTTTTAGCACTATAAAATATCTAGAGAGGCCACATTTAATGCCTTAGCTATTGAAAATAAAAATCTAGCTATTAAAAAAAAGTTGGGGATGAAAAGGTGCAGTTCTGAAAAACTAGCCATTATATTAACTTAGTCAGTTAGTCGACTAAGTCCCCTGGCTCCTGAATTTCAGTCTTTCTGCACTTTCTATCTTCTATTATTTTTTGTGACTGAGTCGACTAACTCTCAAACTTAGTCGACTAAGTTTCTTAGGTTTTGAATCTTAATTTTTTTATGCTTTTTACTTTTTACTATTCTTTGAGACTAAGTCGACTAGTAACTTAGTCGGTTAGTCGACTAAGTCTCCTGGTTCCTGAATTTCAGTCTTTCTACACTTTCTGTCTTCTACTATTTTTTGAGACTAAGTCGACTAACTCTCAAACTTAGTCGACTAAGTTTCTTGGATTCTGAATCTTAATTTTTTTATGCTTTCTATTTTTTGTTGTTCTCTAAAACTGAGTCGACTAACTTTCAGACTTAGTCAACTAAGTCCCCTAGGTTTTGAATCTTAATTTTTCTATACTTTATATTTTCTTTTGTCCTCGAGACTGAGTCAACTAATGATCAGACTTAGTCAACTAAGTCTTGAAACTTAACTTTTTGTTCTTGATACATAGTCGACTAAAGCTTCTACTTGGACGACTCAAATTGCATGCCAAGCATGCTATGAGATTTTTATCAGCCTTCTTCAAATTTATTTGTAAGCTAGATTTGCTTTCTAAACTTGATTTAACTCTCATTAACCATCCTTCTTAAGGTGTATCAAATCTAGTTTTTCTTCAGTGATCTCTTGATTGGTGATACTTCATTTAATTGATAGAAATCATCTAAAACATTGTGAGTACTTAGAATTTAACCTGCACATCCTCAAAGATTATATTAGTAACTTAACGAATTATATTCAAATGCTTTTGCTATCATCAAAATTAATCCAAAGGTCAATAATAGGTCAAAGAACTATTCATACCACTACAGCATTGAGTAAGTCACTGATTAGTGGATAGACATCCAAGTGACTTCTTATATTGATTATGCTCAATACTCTTATTCTCTAACAACCATCTATACTCTCACTCTAGTATTCCTATACTGTAGACTCAAGAATCACCTATCTAAACAAAAGTGATCTGTGCACCAATCTCATCGAATTAAAACATCATTCCCGTTATGATCCATCGATTGGGAGTAATTTATGAATTAATCATCAATGATATATGCTTTAAATTCTCAACTCTTGAGAATATATGCCATCATTTTATTAATTTATTGGATAATTTATGGACACATACACAACATGAATGGAAGAAAATTGCCTAATATCATTAATAAATAAAAAGATCAACTATAAAAACATATCTTAGAAAGAGAAACTAGATTGGCTTCTATTAGATGTGCGCCCTAGAAGCCAGATTGGCTAACACTTATAATACACTTCTAGGGATAATTTTATAATTTTGATTATAAATTAATGAAAGGGGTATATTCAATCATAGTGTATATTTAAAGTGTCTGTGACACATCCTTTGGATTAATGGTAACGATAATTCATATTTTCAAGAGTTAAAAATTTAAGACATGGATTTTCATAATTAACTCATAAATTGCTTTTGACTATAGGATCATCACAAGGATGGTGATTGATCCAGAAGATTGGTGTACGATCACTTTTCTAGGATAGATGAGTCTTGAGTCTATGGTGTGGAGACGTTGGAGCAAAAGTGTAGGTACTCATTAGCGAATGAGAGCATTGAGCGTGACCACCTCGAGCAGTCATAAGGGAGTCTACCTTCTCATCGATGACTGGCTCGATGCTACAGTGGCGTGTCTGGTTCTTTGACCTAAGGTGCATTAGTAGTTCATCTTGAGGGTGTTATAGTTTGACTACACCATAACTCGATCTTCTAGCCATTCAGAATTCTGAGGTGTATGTTGGCTATAGCATATTCATTATAGAAATTGAATTGCACCAATAAGAGATCTATCTACCTCAGTAGATGAGGAGTAGCCCTATGATAATCATGAGATTGAGTCCATAAGCCCATGGCCATGGTAGTGTGAAGATGATACAAAGAGTTTTTATTAGGATTTCACATCGAACTCAAATCGAATAATTAATTTATATGACAGATATTGGGTTTGATGAGTTCATCTTAATCCTAATTCTATAGAGGCTTAAGATAGAAGAATCCAATTACATAGGTAGCTGTACTGAGAGATTCATTTTTGATTCTGATGACTTGCCATCATATACTGCTAGATGTCATTGATGGATTTTTAAAGTAATTAGAATAACCCTAATGATCGATCTTTCTAATTGTATAAATTAAAAAAGTTCTGATCCATCGATAGGTGTTTTGATAATGTCAATAATAGAGATCGCGACATATCCCATTACCATACAAAATTGAACCTAATTGGATCACACAAATAAGAATTTGGATCTGAATATCATCAATTAGGCTAACCCAATTTGATTGATTTGGATTAGATCCAATTAGGTTCAAGAAAATTATGCTAGCACATGATTGAGCCTAACATTCTTCTTCTATAATCATTTTGGTTCATCTCGGATGAGCCAAATTGATTTGGACATACCAAGAAATCCTATATAGGTTTATATTTATCTAACTAAAGCTTGTCTAGATCAGAAAAGAATCATCTTAATCCATCAGATAGAAATAAGATAAGACCCGCTAAATCCTATCACCAGCTATCTTTTTCTATCACTGCCAAGACATAAGATGTCTTAATGCAGAAAAGAAAGAGGTAGGGGCATGCACCTCCTTTGGACATCTCCTTGAGGCACATGCCCCCTTGGATTCCATGCACAAAAGTGTGCACATGCCCCTAGTTGGCATGTGCACATCAAGAGAAGAGGAGGAGTCCTAATACCCATCCCCCCCCCCTCCTTTCCTT
>QRFJ01005048.1:59713-95548 GCA_006176705.1 Cocos nucifera | reverse complement strand
AGAAATTATTTTTAATATTTTATTAAATGAATCATCATCATGAAGATCGAAAGAAAAATGAATATGATATTGGGGTTGATATATTTTCATACCTAGAGTCATATTCAAGGATGCAGGGAGATCGAAGGATCTAGTTGCATGGTAATTTTCACTGAAGGATATTTTTGATATTTCCATCAAAATTTCATTATCTTTAACTCAAAGTCATGATACGTTGCTAGACACTCAATCATGTCTATGTGAGTTTGATCAAATTAAAATTTTAATTTGATCATTAGTCAAAATTACAATTTTGCCTCTAAAGTTGTATTACAAGTGTCAGCCAATTCTTGACTTCTAGGGCACATATATCTAACAAATCACATCCCAGACTCACTGCTGGTTAGATGTGGAACCCAATGGGTCACACACAAAGAGAGTTGATTAAGGGTCTAATTGAATTAGACAATATTTGCAAGATGAACATGCTAGCACATGTAGCAAACCCTAGCACCTGGTTTCGAATTGGATTCGAATCAGCTTTCGATTTTGGCTAATTTAGATCCAATTTGAGCCAAATAAGATTTGGTCTTGAGTTGAATTAACCTAGATTGATTGGGCTTTAGGTTGGGTGCCACATACCTGCATCCCATGTGCTAGAGAGTCTCTCTCTTGAGCGTGGGAAGTCTTTCATGCACAAAGAACTCTTTGGTGCATGAAATTTGTTGGCGCCTACCTTCTTTGACTTTTTCTATTTTGTTATGTTACGTAAATTTTTATATTGGCGTGGACATCAAATATGGAGCATAGAAGAGTTCTTCTGCAGATGAAATACTCTTTTTTCTTTTTAATTTTTCGCCTAGGATGTTTTGTCGCCCAAGGCCCCTTGCCGCCCAAGACTCCATGCCGTCTACTCCTCCTTGACATCTCTTGGACCAAGTCAAAGTCTCTTGGGACTTTGACTATTCAAAGATTATCTTCATGCCTTCTTGCTGAATGGGCATCCCTTTTTAGAGCCATTGGATGGCCTTTTTTCATGATCTAATGGATGAAAAGGGTGGCGCCAAAGATGAAATATTGCGACTCTTCGTAAAAAACTTACGTAGAATTAGTCCAAGAGTCCTTCTGCTTTAAGGCACCTCTTGGACTAAGTCTATATCTCATTTTTTACTGATGAGGCATGACATTGGCTGATGGGGCATGAGAAATTGATGAGAAAAGGGCGTGAGATTTTTTGTTGGCACCCCTACGTACATTATAAATAGGGGTGCACACCAAGAGTCCGTGTGTGTAAAAATTATCTTTCTTTCTTATGAGAGTTTCTTTTTGTCCAATTTTCTTTCTTCCTTTCTCTTGTCTAGACCTTGTCCTTATAAGAACAAGAAGTCATTTTAAGACTAAGAGATTAGGAAGGAAAATTAAGAAGATAAAAGAAAAAGAAAGATAGATAAGGAGAGGCAAGGAAGGTGACATTAAGGCTAAAGAAGGTCTTGCCCTTTTAATTAAAGTTCTTATTATTAAAAATCTAATTATATAAATTAGAGGTGCTAGTGTCTTGATTAAGTCTCTGTGTGGATCAATGTTGGAGGGTGAACACGTGGGCACCTGGTGGAAACCCTGACAGACTGCTACCGGCGATCAGGGTCAATTTAGGGTTTAGCGATAAGAGGTATGTTCTAATACTTTCTTTTATGTTACAAATGCATGTTATATGATTTAATTGCTAATGAGGTGGTCCTAGGGTTCAGGTTTGGTTTATATGATTTCATGTTTTTGCTTTGAAATCCATGCTTCCGCCTTGTACACCAATCCCATCAGTGGTATCAGAGCAAGCCTTATTAGGTTAAATCATATAATGCTTTGCTTATAGTATAATGGCATAAATGAAAAATATGATATAATATTTTTAGCATATTTTAATTTATATGATGAGATCATATTCTTTTTCTTATCATAATGAGATTATGTTGTATATATTATTCTATAAAGGTTGCCCTGATATAGTGGAAAGTATTCACTATATAATGATGGTTGTCCTAGAATAATTATACATGTTAATTGACATATATAAATTTTATCATAATTAATGCTATTATGCATTTAGTTTGTTTTAAATCAATATTTGCATTGAGACCATTTAAATCCCTCTATAAAAAATTATATTAAGTTGTAGTGTAATTAATCTTTAGCTGAATCAGTCAGGATGTCTAATTGATCAATCGGTGTCTAGGAAAAATGGTTCTTGATTGGTAAAGAGAACATGATTTTTTAATTGGTTTTGTTGTCTGACCTGGCCAATTTATTGGTGTCTAAGAAAAGCAACGGAGGGACTCCCATTTCTCTCCCATTTACCTAACCGATTCGATTAATTTAATTCCAGATTGAAATGCTTAATATTATATTCACTACATTAAGGCCTTCCTTCATACTAGTTTCTTATTATGTCCAGAATCCATATTAGTTCTGTTGTGTAACCATAAGATCTATCATGGGAAAAGATGTAATATTAATCTAGTGCATTGAGATGCTTACAGCATTTTGAATATACTACTTTGTTGTGTAACCACAAAAGTAGTTATATTTCAATTTTGACTATATAGAAATGAAGGGTTCTACTTAAACTAAAACATTAAAGTTTGTTGTGCTAACACAAGGCTATTAATGTTTTAGAGGCAAAAGTTTTTTGAGAGTTGCATAAAATGCAATTGGAAAGAGTTTCCTACCTTTGAACTTATAATAGGTTTGTTGTGCAACCACAAGACTTTTTATAAGGAATTAGGATCTTATTCTCACTAAGAAAATCAATAAGAGGGTTATGATTTTTAGTGGGAGACATAATTAAATTAAAGTCCTAATTTAATTATGTTTGTCATCATGAGTTGTTTGCTTATATATTGTTCTTTATTATGTAGATTAAATGGCTTCTTCACTTTCATTATGTTCAATTTTGGATTCAAATAAATTGACTGATCAAAATTATGTTGATTGGTTGAGAAACCTAAAAATAGTACTCATCAAGAAAAACTCTCCTATATTCTTGATGCCCTTGATCCTAAGCCGTCAGAAAATGATGCCATGAATAAAGATAAGTCCACATATAAGATGTGGCAAAATGATTCCTTTACTGTCAAATGCATCATACTTGCCTCTATGAATAATGAATTACAGAGGCAGCATGATAGCATGGACACTCAATCCATATTGCTCAATCTAAAAGAGCTTTATGGAGAGCATAGTAGGACTGCTAGATATGAGATATCTAAGCAATTATTTTGTGCAAGAATGATAGAAGGAACATCCATACAAAATCATGTTTTGATGGTAATTGACCTAATCACTCGATTAAGTCAATTAGGTTTTGTAATGGATGGAGAGTTAAGTCAGGATTTGATCCTGCAATCACTCCCAGAATCATTTTCTCAGTTTATCATGAACTATCACATGAACAAACTAAATTCTTCATTGCCTGAGCTTGTTAAATATGCTCAAGACAGCAGAAAGCCATATCAAGAAAGATAAGGCTCCTCTTCTTCTTGTGGAAGGGATCTCCAAGAAGAAGGCAGGCAAAAAGGGTTCAAAGAGAAGGTTGAATCCTAAAAGTGGTATAAATAAGAAGAAAAAGGGGAAGAAGGTCTCCGGACAAATGACCTATTTTCACTACGGCAAAGCAGGCCATTGGAAGAGGAATTGCAAGGCTTACCTTGCAACTATGAAGTTTGGTGCAAATAATGCACCAAAAGGTATGTATGAGATACATACTATATTATCATTAAATTCTTCCATTTCAAATTCTTGGGTATTAGATACCGGCTGTGGTTTTCATATCTGCAAATCTTTGTAGGGGCTGCAGAAAATTAAGAGTTTGAAGAAAGGTGACTTCAAGCTCTATGGCGCTGGAGGAGAGTCTATCCAAGCAGAAGCTATACGGACAAATATATTGAAGTTACCTTATGGAAAGATCTTAGAGCTTACAAATTGTTATTATATGCCTAAGATCATTAGAAATATTATATCTATACCCTTGTTATTAAAACAAGATTATAGTCTTAATGTAACGAGCGAAGGTTGCTCGATCAAATATTCTAATGAAAATATTTATTTTGGCATATTTAGCAATAGTTTGTTAACTCTGTGTTTGGATGACAATATATTTCATATTGATGAAAATGAAAAACGTAAGAAAGATGACATAAATTATACTTTACATTGGCATTGTCGATTAGATCATATTAGTGAGGCTAGGACTAACAAGTTATACAAAGAAAAGTTCTTTGATCCTTTTGATTATGAATCATTGGGAACTTGTGAATCATGCCTCATGGGTAAAATGACCAAGATTCCATTTAATGGACATAGAGAAAGGACAAATGAGTTATTAGGACTTATACATACGGATGTATGTGGTCCCATGACAACTCAAGCCAGAGGAGGATACTCTTATTTTATTACATTTACTGATGAATTATCTAGGTTTGGATATGTGCATCTTATGAAATACAAATCAGAAGCCTTTGATAAATTTAAAGAGTATCAAAGTATGGTCGAAAAATAAACTGGATAATGTATAAAAATCCTTCGATCTGATCGAAGAGGAGAATACTTATCTAGTGAGTTTTTAGACTATCTTAAAGTTAAAGGGATTCTCTCTGAATGGACACCTCCTTATACACCACAATTAAATGGTGTAGCCGAAAGAAAAAATCGTACCTTATTAGATATGGTACTGTCCATGATGTGCTTCACTAATTTACCTATTTCCTTCTGGGGTCATGCTCTGAAGACTGCAATTTACATCTTGAATAGAGTTCCTTCTAAATCTGTATCTAGTACTCCATATGACATATGGAGAAGTAAGAAATCCTAATCTTAAGTATCTTAAGATATGGGGTTGTCCAGCTTATGTCAAAAAAAATTTTGGACATAAACTTGATGCTAGATCAGATAGATGTCTATTTATAGGATATCCTAGAAATAGTATAGGATATATATTCTACCATCCTACTGAACAAAAGGTATTTGTAAGTAGGCATGCCATTTTCATGGAAAAAGAATTTATCCTAGAAAAGGGCAGTGGTAGAAATATTGAACTTAGTGAAGTTCAAGAAAAACAAATAGAAATTTCTCAACCATATAATCATATAAAAGAACCAGAACACATAACTCCTATCCGTAGGTCTAAAAGAGTATGAAATACACCTATGACGTATGGTTTCATTATTAAGAACAATGAAGCCCAAGTCATTGAAAATGATGAACCTCTTGACCTATGCAGAAGCAGTCAAAAGTAAGGACTCTTACAAATGGCTGGCTGCCATGCAATCCGAAATGGAATCCATGCACACCAACAAAGTATGGACTTTGGTGGATGCACCAGAGGATATAAATCCTATTGGATGCAAATGGATTTTTAAGAAAAAGATTGGAGCTGATGGTCAAATAGAAACCTATAAGGCCAGATTGGTGGCTAAGGGTTTTAGGCAAAAATAGGGGATTGATTATGATGAAACATTTTCACCTATTGCCATGCTCAAATCTATTCGGATTATGCTTGCTATAGCAGCATACCATGATTATGAAATATGGCAAATGGATGTAAAGACTGCCTTCCTTAATGGTTTCCTTGAGGAGGAGGTCTATATGTCACAGCCAGAGGGATTTGAGTCAAATGAGAAACCAAATTAGGTATGCAAGCTTAAGAGATCCATTTATGGATTAAAGCAAGCATCAAGGAGTTGGAACATCCATTTTGATGAAATAGTAAAAGAGTTTGGTTTTATCAAGAATGTTGATGAACCATGTGTGTACAAGAAAACTAGTGGGAGAACCATAGTCTTCTTGGTTCTGTATGTAGATGACATACTACTCATTGGGAATGATATCCCAATGTTACAATCAGTCAAATTATGGCTATCAAATAAGTTTTTCATGAAAGATTTGGGAGAAGCATCCTATATACTAGGAATAAAGATCTATAGAGATAGATCTAAGAGGATGCTAGGCTTGTCCCAATCAAGGTACATTGACTTAATACTGAAAAGATTCAGTATGGATGGGAGTAAAAGAGGTTATTTACCCATGAGTCAAGGCATACATCTCTCTAAAAAGATGTCTCCTAAGACACCTGAAGAGAGAAATAGAATGAGTTCTATTCCTTATGCTTCGGCTGTTGGATCAATAATGTATGCCATGTTATGTACAAGGCCTGATGTTGCTTATGCTTTAGGCATTGCAAGTAGATTTCAAGCTGATCCAGGAGAGGATCATTGGAAAGCTGTGAAAAATATTCTTAAGTACTTGAGAAGGACTAAAGATATTTTTCTAGTATATGGAGGTTCTGATCTTAAATTAGAAGCATATTCTGATTCTAGTTTTCAATCAGACTCAAATGATAGCAAATCCATTTCAAGATATGTATTTACTCTAAACAGTAGAGCAGTAAGTTGGAAAAGTACTAAGCAGCCAACTGTAGCTGACTCAACCACTAAAGCAGAATACATAGCTGTAAGTGAAGCCACCAAGAAAGCTATCTAGATGAAGAAGTTCATCACTGAATTGGGAGTTATTCCTGAAATTGAGAATCCAGTACCACTTTACTGTGATAATACTGGAGCTGTAGCTCAAGCAAAAGAACCAAGGTCTCATCATAAATCCAAACACATTCTGAGATGCTTCCATCTCGTTTGAGAAATTATTGAAAGATAAGATGTAGTCATAGAATGAGTGGATACAAAGAACAACATAGCAGACCCATTCACTAAGGCTTTACCACTGCAACTGTTTGATCGCCACCTTGATTGTATGGGATTAAAATATAAGGGTGATTGGCTTTAGTGCAAGTGAGAGATTGAAAGGAATATGCCCTCAAGCCAATTTATTTTTGGGATGTTCTTTGTCTTCCAGACTCATGTAATGACATTTTTAATAAATAAAGGCATTTATTTCATCATATGCAGTGTCTTATTATTTATTTAAGATTATGATGAACCCTATAAATTAGGGCTATGGTTTTAGGATTATGATGAGATCATACTAGTGAGACCTAAAATCTTAAAATCCTAATTTAAATATTCCTAGTCGATGGGACATTGAGTTAGGGATCAATGTTTTTCGGTAAGACTAGCACATTCTTTGTATGCTCGATTGAGAGGGTGATTGATCTCACAATAACTTGTGTATGACACTAATACAAGAATGTGGGTGCTCATTAGAGAATGAGTTCATTGAATTGATCCAAATTGAGAATATCTAATGGAGTCTTATCTACATGTCAATAGATGGTTCTCATAGTGGAATTTGTGCATGTAATCCTTTGACCTGAAACTACCATAGAATCTTATATATATAAATCCATATTTTGGTTCATACTCATTCATGACTCAGTTATGTATGGGATGATCTGGATATGGTAGATTATATATATGAAGGTTGTGAGTAGGTTAACATGGAATCGATCTCTCCTAGGTAAGAGGAAATAGCATCCTACTTGCTTCAAACAAATGATGATTCAGGAAAGACTTTGATCAAAGCATGATGAAAAATTAGAAATGGTTTCTAATGTTTCATTAAATGAATCATCATCATAAGATTGAAAGAGAAATGAATATGATATTGGGGTTGACATATTTTCATACCCAGAGTCATATTCAGGATGCAGGGAGATCGAAGGATCTAGTTGCATGGTAATTTCACTGAAGGGTATTTTTGGTATTTCCATCAAAATTTTACATCTTTCGGGAAGTCATGATATGTTGCTAGACGTCAATCATGTCTTGTGAGTTTGATCAAATTAAAATTTTAATTTGATCATTAAATTAGAAAGTATTCTAAATTAAGTCAAATTGGGTTGGCTAGTTTTGACCTAAATCGGTTTGGTTGAGTTCTAACCAGATTAGGTCAAATCACACCTAGACTCACTGCTGGTTAGATGTGGAACCCAATGGGTCACACACAAAGAGAGTTGATTAAGGGTCTAATTGGATTAGACCATGTTTGCAAGATGAACATGCTAGCACATGTAGCAAACCCTAGCACCTGGTTTCGAATTGGATTCGAATCAGCTTCTGATTTGGGCTAATTTAGATCCGATTTGAGCCAAATAGGATTTGGTCTTGAGTTGGATTAACCTAGATTGATTGGGCTTCAGATTGGATGCCACATACCTACATCCCATATGCCAGAGAGTCTCTCTCTTGCGCATGGGAAGTCTTTCATGCGCAAAGAACTCTTTGGCGCATGGAATTTGTTGGCGCCTACCTTCTTTGACTTTTTCCATTTTGTTATGTCACATAAATTTTTATATTGGCATGGACATCAGATATGGGGTGCAGAAGAGTCCTTCTGTAGATGAAATACTCCTTTTTCTTTTTAATTTTTCGTCCAGGATGTTTTGTCGCCCAAGACCCCTTGCCGCCCAAGACTCCATGCTGCCTACTCCTCCTTGACATCACTTAGACCAAGTCAAAGTCTCTTGGGACTTTGACTATTCAAAGATTATCTCCATGCCTTCTTGCTGAATGGGCATTCCTTTTTAGAGCCATTGGATGGCCTTTTTTCATGATCTAATGGATGAAAAGGGTGGCGCCAAAGATGAAATATTGCGACTCTTCGTAAAAAACTTACGTAGAATTTGTCCAAGAGTCCTTGTACTTTAAGGCACCTCTTGGACTAAGTCTATAACTCATTTTTTACTGATGAGGCATGGGATTGGCTGATAGGGCATGAGAAATTGATGAGGAAAGGGTGAGATTTTTTGTTGGCACCCCTACATACATTATAAATAGGGGTGCACACCAAGAGTCCATGTGTGTAAAAATTATCTTTCTTTCTTACAAGGGTTTCTTTTTGTCCAATTTTCTTTCTTCCTTTCTCTTATCTTGACCTTGTCCTTATAAGGATAAGAAATCATCTTAAGACTAAGAGATTAGGAAGGAAAATTAAGAAGACAAAAGAAAAAGAAAGATATATAAGGAGAGGCAAGGAAGGTGACATAAAGGCTAAAGAAGGTCTTGACCTTTTAATTAAAGTTTTTATTACTAGAACTCTAATTATATAAATCAGAGGTGCTAGTGTCTTGTTCAAATCTCTATGTGGATCAACGTTGGAGGATGAACACGTGGGCACCTAGTGGAAACCCTGACGGACTGCTACCGATGATCAGGATCAATTTAGGGTTTAGCGATAAGAGGCATGTTCTAATACTTTCTTTTATGTTATAAATGTATGTTATATGATTTAATTGCTAATGAGGTGGTCCTAGGGTTCGGGTTTGGTTTATATGATTTTATTTTTTGCTTTGAAATCCATGCTTCCACCTTGTACACCAATCCCATCAATAAGGCCTCTCGGGTTGATCAGGAGAGCTCTCATCTTCAGTCGCATAAAAAATTATCTTTTTGAAAAAAATGGCTTGCCTGAGATCGAGATGTCTCGATTCTGAATGAGATGTCTCATTGGAACTGCGAGACCTCTCGAAAATCCTACGAAACTTCTTACTCTCAGAGCACAGAAACTAGATTTCTATCACCTGAGATTGAGATATCTTGAGATTCACTCGAGACTTCTCAAAACTGAGCCAGAACTATGTTTACTGCTTGCCAGTCCACTCGAGAGCTCTCGAAAAAAAATCGAGATGTCTCAAAGACTGCTCCAAGGCAATTTTAGAAAATTTGAATTTCATTTGATTTTCACTTTATGTCTTTCTTATTTTGGTCAAAGAGCTCTCTTTCTTCTAATATTGGAACACTTAAAATAAAATATATTAGTAATCACTTGCATTAATGTTTGGTCATTATCAAAATTACTTAGGAGGTCAACACAAAGTATTATGCCAATATTTTAGACAGCTTGGAGATGTCTCGAAATATTTTTAGAGATGGCTTGAATTCATTCCAAGGCCATTTTTAATTGAAATTTCATTACAAAATATGGTTTTCTAAGCTTGACTTGAATTACATTTGATTTTTTCCTTGTTTTGGTCAAAGAGCTTTCTTTCTTCTAATCTTTGGAATATTTAAAATAAAATTATCAGTAATCATATTCTCTAATGTTGGATCATCATCAAAATCACTTATAGGATCAACATTATTCATCACAAATATGTACATCTTCTAATGAACTCCTATGTTATGATAAAGTCCTTAAGACTATTTAAATTGATAAAAGAGGATTTATCATTTAGTCCTTAAACCTATTTGTGACCAAATGATATGCTATTACTAGGATGATGGTAATATAAAGTGTAGGTCATTGTGTGCCATATAAGTTGGTTATCTTCTTAACAAAAGAATATAGAGACACTAGTATGGCATGTAGGTAAGATGTAGGAGTATATTTGCGCTGAACATGACCACACTAGAGCATTCTACTGTTAAGACTTGCTCTAAAGGGATATGGGTATAAGTATCCCTTAGACCTAAGATCACCAAGATGACTTGCAAGCAAGTCACTATACTTTGGTGCTAGACTACCTAAATTTCTAATTCAATGATGGAAGATTTCTACATACAGTCTAGTACTTGTTATGTCCGTGTGTGATCAAGATAGGATTGACTATTCTAAGAGTTTAGAGATAATGCATTACTGTATTTCAGTTGAGCAAAATCTTGGTCAAAATAGTCCATATGATTGATTCAAAATTTGAAATATAATGTGAACAACTTATTTAGGGTTGATAGTTAAACCTTAGGTCATCCTCTGAGCATTTAGAGTTAAAGGAATGAATTATATGGTAATCATATTCTAGTAGATTTTGAATATTGCTTTGCATACATTTGACCTATCTGGACATCGAGTACTATTGCTAGATGGTCACTTTAATCAGTATAAAAATTTATTCCTATGATACTGACTTAAGTTCAAACCTATGGGGTCATACTCATAAGAAGTACCTGTCTGACCATGTGGCTGATCGAGAGTTCCATCGAACTGTAACTTTATGATCAAGAGTCCCATTAGATTGGGACTCTTTGATCAGAAGTTCTACTGAGGTAGGACTCTATGATGAGGAGTCTCACTGAGTTGGACTCTATGATGAAGAGTCTTACTGGATTAGAACTCTGTGGTCAAGAGTCCCACTGGCTGGATGGAAACTCTATGATCAGAAGTTCCACTGGATGGAGACTTTATGACCAAAAGTCCTACTCGACTGCAACTCGATCTTTGGAGGATTGCTTACCAATATAATTGTTAATTAGCTCAATTTGATTGAGCAAAGAAGTTTAGATCAAATCTAAATGAATTAAATTCAATTTGGTTTGTCTTGATTAGGTTATGTGATGACCTAATCACTAAGAGAGATTAGTTCCTGATTTGATTAGGACTTTGACTCAACCAAATCCTGATTTGATTAGGATTTAATTAAGTTAATTTAAAATTCTAATTGGATTGGGTTTAATCTTACTAATTTGGTTCTAATCTTGTTGGAATCAAATGAAGAAAGAAGAGTCCAAACTAGTTGGACTAGTCCATGTGCCAACTCCCTTTTGTTCCACCTTTTCTCATGCCTTTTATTTTTCTCATGTAAATATTGATTTGCATGTGAAAGAAGTCCATGCCCAGAGCTTTCTCATGCCCTCATTCGATAGAGTTTCATTGGTTTAAAATTCCAATCCAAAATGAGTTTGGATTGAATGAGAAACAAAGTTTCAGCCCTATCCTATGTTGCCACCCACTCTATTTAAGCCTCTATCTTTTGTGTGCCACCTATAATTCATATTCCATGTGAAAATCTGAAAGACAGGGGATGGAAAACTCCAAGAGGGCATGAGGTTTCAAGGTGGGAAGCCTTTAAGGCATATGAAAAAAGAGAAGAGATCTTTCTTCTTTAGGGTGAGAGACGTAGACCTAATTCTAGGGTTTTGTTTTGGGAGAAAAAAATTAGAGAGAAAGTTATTTTCCTTTTCTTTTCTCCTCTTTCCTTCATCCTCCAGTGACTCATCTTTAACTTTGAAAAGTCCAAAAGGTTCAAAGAATGAGAAGAGATTAGATCCGCCCGTCATATGATCTTCGTGCAATCTAGTAGTTCTGGAAGATCGGATTAGTGCAGGATTTCAAGTGGATGATTTATAGAGGCCAGACACCCTGTGCGGCTATGAGCAACTTTCAAAGCTTTACATCTAAAAGTTATAATAGTGGAGATTAGTGACCTACAATCAGGTATAAGGTTCTAAATCTGAGTTGATAGATCTAGGTTTCTACATCAATGTGATCGATATTGGGATTTTATTTTTTAGATTTTTATGCATATTTTTTTTCATGTTATAGATCCTTAGGTAGGTATTTCAGATCTGATCCTAAGCATATAAAATAAATTAAAATATTTAATTTTTTATTTTTACATTAAAATATTTTAAAATATGCTTAGAACGTCTACCGATTTCCTTTCAGTCAGAGCATAGGTTCTTTATAACATGATTTATATGCATGTTTGGATCTGATTTTGATTATTTAGATTTGATCTAAATAATTTTTTTAATAAAAATTTGAAAATAATAGATTGCATATACTAATTTACAGGTTGTCCTACTGTAAGATTTATCTCTTGCAGTGGAGAGGTTGTCCTAGTATATGCTGATTTAAGAATATAAATCATAAATATTATTAGATTAGATCTAATTAATTTTTAATTTATTTTTAAGTTTTATTTCTAAAATTAATTTTTAAAATTTTTATGTAAATAGAAATTAGTTTTGAGGTACCAAACCCTAACCCATTAGCCTAAAACTTAATTAAGAATTAAGACTTGTTTGTTAGGATCTAGAATTTTGAATTGAAGATCCTAAGACATTTTCATGACTCATGAGTTAAAGGGTTAATGGGTTAGCATATCAGGTCATTTAATTGGGTTAGACCTAAGGTTAGAATTAAAGAAGGGACTTAATCTAGAGTAGTTGATCAAATCTAATCAAGTGTTATCTTAGATTAGGTCAAGGACACTCTAGATTAATTGCAATAGTTGTAGTTGATCAAGTCATGTCTTTAATAAGAACTAAATGGACTTGATTTTGGCTCAGTGGTTGATTTTAGATTATTAGGTTAATCGAGTTGAAATTAATTAACTAGTTGGTGTCTAAGGTAAGTTTGGCGGTCTTGATCGATGATTTTTAATTGAAAGCTACTTGCATTGATTCAGTCTCTGACGAGTTAATTGCATATCCCTTCCATCGATCTCAATTACCTGGCCAACATGATGGATTAGATTTTGATTAGATCATTTGATAATTCATTCTAACTCATGTTAATTAGGTAAATCAGTGTGACTGATTTAGGTACCCCTAAATTGACTTGAATTTGGTCTTCTTTAATCTGACTTGATGAAGTCAGTGGAAGGATTATGATTGGCTAGTCAATTTCTTCTCTCTTCTTTAAATGTAATAATTAAATTTTTAAATTATTAGATCCTTAAAAATAAAATAGTTATGGAGATAACTGGATCATAGCCTTTCATTAAGTTGGATGATAATGGGCCCATTAGTTTAATAATCATTGGAGGCCCAAAGGCTTGGTACTTATTGACTAATGAAATTATTATTCATAATATGATAACTCAGTTGTATCTCTCTAATAGTGGTTAGATTGGCTGATCAAAGTTTGGCCTAATCATTTGTTGCTTAGATGCGCCAAGTATGATCATGTTAATGGTTGGACCTAACCAGACTTTTCAGTAGAAGCTAAAGCCTACTGAATTAGCTTTTGGGATAAAATTAACTACTAGAATTTGTTTAGAGAAGCAATTGATTAAGAATCTACCCATAGATACACATGGGTTGGCCGACCAAAGTTGAGCTTATGCGTAGTTGTGTGGATTCTAGTACTCGCTAAGAAAATAAGGTAATTTTGATGAAAAATATGCAGGATTTCATGCATGAATTTTAAAATATTTTTAAAAAATAATGCAGCAAAAATTATAAATTAAACTATTTAATTTATAAAAGTATATAATCTAATTACTAAACCCTACATCTATGATCTATAACATGTCATAATATATTCTAAATCTAAAAATAAAAGAGTTTGGTATTGATCAAATCAATACCCTAGATCTAGAATAATTTTAGATCTAAAATCTAGATCGCATCTAGGTGAGAGAAGAGATCAAATCTCTTACCTAGCATGGGTTGAGAACTCCATGGTTGATTTTTGTTATTGCCTTTAGAGCCACACATGTGTCCGACATATACAGGTGATCTACACAAGGCTGTAACAAAATTGGAGGTTTGTCGAATGAAGATCTGCTCAAAGTGCTAGCTTCTCACAAATTTCTTTGGATGGTTAATCTAAAATTTATTCTTTGGATCTCTTGGATACACCAAGAGATAAAGAATATAAGGAAGAATAAGGAAGAAATCAAACCTTTGGATCTCCCAAATATCAAATTAAAATACATTAGAAAAAGGTCCTAAGAGAAGACAAGTCTTCTCTTTTAGGACATCGACGATTGTTGTCCTGAAAACATCCTTATACTAGAACAAGAAAAGACCTTCTTCCTTAAACTTTTTTCATGTTTTCAGATCTCACACTCTCTGATTTTTCTCATGAAAAAATCTTACAAAATATGGAGAAGAAGGGTTCTTAAATAAATCCTAAGAGATGATCTTTTTCTCTTCTTCTTCTCTCATCAGAACATGATTAGATCATGTCCAAAAAGATCACTATGCCCCAACATCTTGGAGCACAGATCCCCACACATTCTTCCTCTCTCTCTCTTAGATTTTTATCATATAAAAATTACATAAAATAAATAAGAGAAAAGTACTTAAAAGAAAAACAAAGAGAAGATAATCTTCTCTTACCTTTGTCCCTTCAAGACATCAACATTTGATGTCTTGATGAAGACCTTTTCTTCAAGGAACTTGGTGCCCCAAACCTCCATACCTTCTCCTCCTATTTTTTTGGTTCTTTTCATGATTTTTTCAGATTTTACACATCCTAAACCTGATAGGACGCATTCTCCATTTTATGTATGGAAGACTAGGTTAAAACCTAGTCTTAATAGGAGACCAAGGAGGAGTTTTAGGAGGCGTCCAACTCTTAGATGCCTTCATCCTTATTTTTTGGGTGTGAAGATCATAAAAACACATACAAAACCAAAGGAAATAAGTGCACAAAAGAAAAAGAGGCATGGAGAAAAAAATTCTATAAGGAAAGAAGGTGTTTTGGAGAATTGGGACTCTTTCAAAATAAAATAAAACAAAACCACTTACCAAATTTGATCAAATCAAATTTTAATTAATCTCTTCAGATATTTGGTGCATGGAGAAGCTTTTATTGACATGGAGAACATCATATAAGGATCTAGAAATAGACTATGTGCATTGACTTTTATTGGCGTAAGGAAGGAGTGAGGGTCCCAGTCCAACTGGGACTCTTCTTGTTTGACTAGGTCAAAACTATTTTGAACCTAATTCAAACTAAATTAAATGCAACCTAATTATGGGTGATCCTAGTCTAACTAAAAATCTAATTAAGTTAGGTTTAAATTATATTTAAATCTGATTTAAATCCTAACTTGATTAGGAATTAGGTGCACTCAAATCCTAGTCCAACTAGAAATTATTTTTCTCTTGTAATTGACTTATCCAATAAATAAATTAAACTTAATATAATTATATTCAAACTAATTTTAATTGAATTTAATTTAAATAGACTTGATCTCAGTCCAAATGCTCAATCAAATGGAGCCAATTAGCAATCCAATTGCTAATTGAAACTCCTACAACACTTGCATTAGGTCAAACATCAATCATATTGATAGTTTAACCTAAGAATGATTCTCAATCATTGATTAACCATCTGATTAGGTTATAATCTCTAATGTATGTGATCCTATAGGTTCGAACCTAAGTCGATAGCAATGGTTCCCGACATCTGGATGGATTGAATGTATGTAAAGCAACATTCTTAGAATCCTAGCCCATAGTTACCGTATAATTCATTCCTTTGATCAATAATACTCAAGACGAATTTGAGCATGCTGTCAATCACTCATACAAGTCATCTCTATTGTGTTTCAAAATTTTGTAAATTTTATGACTCCTCACGAGGATTACCCAGGCTTAGATTTTGCTAAATTGAAACACAACGAGACATTATCTTCCCGAACCTAATCAGAAGTGGTCAATCCCATCTTGACTCACACACCGATCTCACAAGTACTTGACTATACCCAAAAATCTTTCAAACCTATATTAAAAATACAGGAAGTCCAGCACCAAAGTACAGTGAGTTGCTTGCAAGTCACCATGGTGATCTTAGGTCGGAGGGACACTTATACCCATTGGCCTTAACTAGCTACTCTTGACAGTAGAATGCTACATTGATCACATTTAGTGCAAATATACTTCTACATCTCATCTGGATGTCATACCAGTGTCTCCACACTACTTGATTATAAGGACAACTAATGCATATGACATATAGCGACATACACTTGATAAGTTATCATCCTTATTAATAACTTATCATTTGGTCGTGAACAGTTTAACAACCATTCGATAAATCCTCCTTTATCGATTGATTATGGTTCTAAGAACTTCATCATAATTTAGGAGTTCATTTAAGAAAGATAAAATTTTTATGATGAACCAGCCAAATAACTATTATTATTAGATAATTCATATACTAATTTCAATCATCTACCACTTAGATGATTGGCTTTAGGACACATTTTTCAATAACTCCCACTTGGACTAAAGTCAATCAAAATTATATTAAATATCCTATCTTTTGCTTGAGTTCGTAAAACTCCTTAGTTTTGAGGCCTTAGCAAATGAGTCAGTCAAGTTCTCATTTTCCATCAATCTTCCAAAGACTGACGTCATCCTGATCTAAAATTAAAGATGATAGCGATGTAGGAAATACTAGTCCTTTGGTTCTTTAGTCGGAGCTATGGCTCTCGTGCTATGATAGGACTGGACCATTGATGGAGGATGCCACTTCCAACCTGCTAATGAACCTCAGCAACTACACAACTTACATGGCAACATCATACGCCATGATGTACTATACATCACTAATGAATAGGCTAATGTATCCTGCTTGGAACCTTTCCAGCAGATTGCTCTTATAATTAGGGTATGATCTAATATTCTCTTATTGTCATCTTGTTCTGATTGAAATTAAAACATCAACATATTTTAAGTCAGTATTTTCATATTTGAGTCACTGGGTCTTAGTATTTTTCAAATACATGAGGATTGTCTATACAATCTTTCAGTGATCCTTATTTAGATCAGACTGGTATCTACTCACTACATTAGTGAGTATACTATATCTAATTTTGAACATGAAAAAATTAGATGACAGCTAAGCCTTTATTCCTTATAATGCTGGAATGCCATTTCTGATTAAGAGAATTTCATCCATAGACAACATAAGGAATAACACTACAAAACATTTTACTCATTTACAAATGCAGAATTTGTCTTTGCTCATAACAAAGATATACATTCAAAACGTATGTTCCAAAACTGAGATAATAGCCAAATGGGCTTTACAGGTCTTTACCTTTCCATCTGCACTACTCTGATCTTTTTGAAAATTCATTCACATCCAATGGATTTTATCCCTTCAGGTGAATCATCTAGTGTCCACACTATTGATTTTCATGGACTTCAATTTGGATTATGTGGCTCCAAGCCACTTCTCAGAGTCAGACCACTACATTGCATTCCTATAGGTGATCGGATCCTTGTTATTCTTATTGAGCTCAATAAGATCCCATCTTGGACCAAGACACCGAAGTATCTATCTGACTAACGTGGTACTCTATCGGATCTCCTTAAAGAAGCTACTTTAATAGGCTCTAGATTTGATCTGATCAAATTTGCTTCTATAGGTTTACTAGATTATGTCGGTTCATTTCTACTAGTTAAACTTTCTTAAGTTCAACTTGACAGGCATCAGTTCCTTCTCTAAGAAACTCGTTTCCAAAAGAAATGCCCTTCTACCGATGAATGTCTTATGTTCTTCAGCATGGTAGAATTAATAACCCTTAAATACCTATTAGACCAGGATCCAAGTTTATCTGTATGCAAACTTTTGACATAGGCCAATCAACTCTAAATCTGAAGATGAGAGAGTCTAGGTCTACGCCTGATCCATATCCTATATGGAGTCATTACAATAGATTTACTCGATATAATTAAGAGTAAAACAAGTAGTCACAACAACACAATCCTAAAATAGGCAGACAAATAAATTCTATCATGGATTGAACCATGTCTAGTAAAGTTCAACTTCTCCTTGTAGATACACTATATTTTGAAAAGAAATCCACTGAGAGAGAATCCTATTCTCTTCTAGATATGTCACAAACTTACTGGATAAGTATTCATCTCTTCGATATGATCGAAGAGTTCCAATACTATTTCTAGTTTATTTTCCTATTTCATTATTGAATCATTTGAATATTTCAAATGATTCAAGCCAGATGCATCCATGCCAGGATAGATCATTTGTAATGAAATATTAATATCTTCCTATGGCACTTAAGTTCATAGGTCCATATACATCACTATGTATGAGACTTAGCTCCTTCATCTTTTTCAGTAAAAGATGACTTTGTCATCTTCCCAAGAAGACAAGACTCATAGGCTATCAATGATTCACAATAATTGATGTTGAGGTTTTTCTCTCAAGCTAATCCATTTATCCTATTCTTGTCAAGATGACTAAGCCTATAATGCCAACGATAGACATCTATGATATAATCTAACTTGGATGTTTATTAAATGTGTACATTACACTTAATAGGTTGTATAAATGTTAAATATCATTTTTATTATCCATATATTATTGTTACATTACTCATAATAATATCACAATAATCACCTTTATTGATAAATGATAACCATCTCTGACCAAAAGGCCAACAGAGATCATATTTATCATAAACAATGGACAATGGTGACAATCACTCAAAATGATATCTTTTGAAAATAAGCTTGACAATTCCTAAAGCTAGGATTAGAACAAGACTTCCATCCCCAATGTTTAGGTCTTTCTCACTATTTTTAAACATTCTACTTATCTAAAATTCTTGCAACAAATTGCATAGGACTACCGGTATTCCATACCCAGGTAGCAAAATTATATATAGAAAAATTTCAAGGTATTATCATATAACATCCTTGATGAGCAACTCTTGCTTCTTTCTCTTGTTTAGCCTGTTATGGTCAAGGAAAGCAAGACAATTCTTCTTCCTATGATCCTGCTTCTAATAATAGAAGCATTATGCTTGACTTGGGTCAATATTGGACTAATCATTTTGACTGGACTTAGAAACTCCAATACGAACCAATTCGTACTGCTGAACCAAATTCAACTTTTGATACTAATTATCAAAGTTGGATCCCATAAGTCATCATTGTCTAACAATGATTGGAGCAATAAGAGTTTAGCTTTATTCTAAGAAAAGAGAACAATGATTTAAGTATACGAATTATATTAAGCCTAGAGACTTGGATTTTAGTCTAAAGATTCTTTCACTATTTTATTTGAATTGATAGCCTCTACCTCTAATTCAAAAAATTATTTTAATTTTTTAGTAGGTACTAGAGTCCACATAGACTGTACATAAGCCCAACTATAGTTGGTCAACCCATGTACATCTAAGGATAGGTTCATTATCAATTATTTCTCCAAACAACTTCTAGTAATTTAATTTTACCCCAGAAATCTAATCAGTAGGCTAGGGCCTCTACTGTAAGGATCCGATTAGATCCAACCATTAACATGACTATACTTGATGCATCTAATCAACAAATGATTAAGCCCAATTATGATTGGTCAACCTAACCACCATTAGAGAGACACGTTCAAGTCATCATATGATGAATGATAATTCCATTAGTCAACAAGCACCAGGCCTATGGGCCTCCAATGATCATTGAGTTAATGGACCCATTATCAAACATCTTAATGGGAGGCTATGACTCAGTTATCTCCATAACTTTATCATTTTAAGAATCTAATAATTTTAGAGGATTTAAAATTATTTATGATTTAAGGATAAAAAGGATATAGACTAATTTGCTCCCACTGACTTCATCAAGTCAAGTCCTCCACTGACTTTCCAAGTCTTTGATAAAGACTAGGATCAATATCGATCCATGGGCATCTAGATCAGTCTCACTGAATAAAATTAGTGTCACTGATTTCCTATGTGACATGGGTTAGCACAAATCAATGAGCAACCTAATTAGGACCTAATTAACCATATTGGTCAGGTAAGTGAGATCGGTGGAAGGATCTGCCAAGGCTTGCCTTAGACACCATCAGAAATGGTCAGGTAAGCGAGCTGTCAATTAAAACCACCAGTCTGGGATGCCAGACTTATCTTAGATATCAATCAATTTATCAATTTTGATTTGGTCTATCTAAAGACTTGGGTGTTGCCCAGGTATGGCTACCCAAGAGGGGTGGGTAAATTAGGTTTCTAAAAAGTTTGGCCAATTTAAACTCTAATGCTAATATGTGCTTCTAA
The DNA here is from genome assembly GCA_006176705.1 of Cocos nucifera. Classification (NCBI taxonomy): domain Eukaryota; kingdom Viridiplantae; phylum Streptophyta; class Magnoliopsida; order Arecales; family Arecaceae; genus Cocos; species Cocos nucifera. Next base: position 75,087 of record QRFJ01005048.1, on the reverse strand, counting down.
TTAAAAGAAACTTGAATGTTTTATGGTGAATGAGCAATGTGTAGCAATGGAATTAAAAGTAACTAATTAATGCAAATATGTAAAGCTAATAAAGCAAAAGCACAATCAAATACACAAGAATTTTATAATGGTTTGGAGCAACCATGCACCTACATCCACTCTCTAAGCTCTTCTTAGGAATTCTATTATAATCCTAGATTACAGTGCATTTATTTTGACCCAAGATCACAAACAAATTCCGTTGGTTTTGCCGAGCTCACCAACCATAATCCTATACCGATAGTTTTTTGGATTCACTATCAACCTAGTTGGTTTACCTAAGAGCATCAACCATAACCTTTACACCATCCAATTTTTGGCATGGACCAACCTACACCCTAAGTTTTCCCCCAAAGAAACTTGTAAAGAAACAAAGGTACAAATATAAAAATTCAGCATAAGAATAAAAAATAAAAAGAAACTCTTTTGAAGCTCGATGGAGAGGCTGAAAGATGGCTCTTGAAGCTTAGTATTCTCTCCTTTGAAGACTAAGAGAAAGCTTGAATGAATGAGGATGATCACACTTTGAAGCTCTTTGAATTTGATGCATAAGGTCCTCCCTTTTCTCTCTTTTCCTTTTGATAGTCAATGAACCTTATTATTTTAATGATATCTACTTTCAATCCAAATATTTCTCTAGCCTTTTATACTCTTTGTGATGGCTGGAAAAGGAGTTTTGACCGTTGGAAGGACTAAAATAGTCATTGGAGTGAAAAACTAGCCATTACAAAATGCTACAGAAACTAGCCATTATGATCACTGGATTGGCTCAATTTTTGACTGGATCGGCTCAGTCCTAACTGGGTTAGCTCAGTTTATAACTGGATCAATTCAGTCCTCTGGTTCTTGAAAAAATTGGCTTTCTGTACTTTCTATCTTTTGCTTCCACCGAGACTAGGTCAGCTTAGTCTCAGACTGGGTCGGTCCAGTTTGCGTGCCAAGCATGCCGAGCAGTCCATTTCGAAAGAGGATGACCTAGGGGTCATCCCTTGGGTTGACTCTTTTGCTAAAATTTGATTTTCTTCCAATTTATGCATCCAAAAGTTATGGGACTGCTTCCAAAAGATCAAAAATCTTCTAAGCTTGTTCTTGAGGCTTTCAAAATAGATTTTCTCTAACTTTATAAAATTATAATTTGACCCTTCTTCAAGGATGTTTATCAATTCAATTTTCTTGAAGCTCTTGACTTGGTGATTTTTGTGTGGATCTTTTCTTGGATTAATTTCCTGAAAAGACCTACATATATTCTTGAAATACATAATTAGTATTATTTATACTTAATATTTTGAAATCATCAAAATCAATCAGTGAGTCAACAATGTCTCCCATTTTGATGATGACAAAACTTTGAGTATATGCACAAAAATAAAATTAATGTGTTTCAACTAACTAGATAGTATAAAATATGAAGTGAGAATGTACACAAATATAAATGCGCACTACATAAAAACTCCAAATAATATTTTGCATAATTTATATACTCATATCAAAATAATATTTTAATTTAAATCAATGAGTATTAAGGTTTCAAGCAAGAAATTCATTGAGTTTCTTAAGTATTAATTCTTTAAGCATATACTCAATATACCTCTCCCCCTTTTTGACAACATAAAAAAACTCATGGAAAAGAATAAGAAAAATCATCAAAATCAACATTAAGACATTAAATTGAGAGATGTATCAAATTCAAAAAGTCAAATCAAATTAATTATCTCTCCTTTTGAATGATTATTTCTTTCTTTTCAAAAATTTGCTTGAATTTAAATATTAAAGACTCTCCCCCCCTTTTTTTTGATGAATATGACTTTTTAATTAGATTTTCAAAGATATATTTTTAACCTTTAAGAGAAATAGAGCTTTTCAAAAGATTTAACCATAAAATCAAGTATAATATGTACTTTAATATTCATTCTTTCCTCTCCTTTTTTTTAAAAATAAAAATCCATCATTTAAATTCAAAAAAAATATGTATCAAGCAAATCAATTATAGTATCAAAGCAAATGAGTCATACTTTTTCAAATTTAGCTCTTGAGTAGAAATTAAAATAATTTTATAAGAATTTCATAAGGCACATTAAAAATCTAGTTCATATTCAGATTTATGTTTCAAATTCAACTAAGCTCCAATCAATTGTCAAGAATAATTATGCAAATTAAAATATGAAACCAGCATATTAATGATACCGCTTTAAGCCATTTTCAATTATTAAAGAATAATTTGTTTGCCTGACACTACTTTAAATTTATAGTACTTTAAATCAAGTAAATCAAATTGAATAAACATATGAAAGCACAAATTGAAAAGACTATAAGGCATTTGATTTAAAATTTAAAATCAATACAATAAAGCTCAAAATAAGATAATTGATTGAGAATTTAAGATCATAAATTTACTAATATTTTTAATCAAATTAAATTAGAAAATATCACTCCTTCTACTTTTCATACTAATAGCTAGATTGATTTATTTTTCAACTTTCTCTCCCTCTTTATTTCAAAATAAGCATATTTTATATTTTAGATTATCAAATTGATATATATATATATATATATTCATTCTTTAGCATTATCTTCTTTTTTTTTTTCAAAATTTGCATGGATAAGCTTTACAATTTTTGTTACTCCCCCTTTTTCTTTCAAGTTAAGCATATTTAATTGATACCATATTAATCTTTAATTAATACAAATTTATCTTTTAAGCTTAGATTTTTAAATTTTATTGATACCAAGTTAGTTATCATTTTATCTTTAGTATTTTCTTTCCTTACTTTTGCAAACAAAACTATTTTTAAATTAAATAAAATTTTAAGAGAGCAAGCATCAATTGAGTGAATTAAGTATTGAATTATGCATTTAATTCAAATAAACATAGCATTCACTCATGTAGAAACTAATTTTTTTTTAAAATTACTTTTTATTTACTTTAAAAGATGTTTATAATGATTAGAATCCATTAAAATCCAAAAGTATGCCATGTAGATGTACTTCTCAATTTTAATTAATAAGAACTTTAGGCTTCAAAAATTTAAATAGTATAATCTTAAAAATACTTCTCTTCACTTTGATATTAAAGTAAATCATTCAAAGATGTATCACAAGAATTTATCTCAAATATTATAATAGCAAGAATATAGGAATGAAAATTCATATTTGAGACAAAGCAACAATTCTTTTGCCAAAAGATAAATCAATAAAACATAAGGCATATTATAAGCTGTCTAATCCCAAATGGATATATCATTCAGAGATTTATTTAATTTTTTAGAAAATATCTCTTTCTCTTCTTAAGTAGTATCAATCAATTTGAAGCATAAATATATTAATCTTATAATTTATCTCAAGGTATAATATTAAGAATATATTCATGCAAATCAGATTATATGCAAGGATATTTTCTTCTTTTTGTTAATGATAAAAAAATAGAATACAAGACGATAATGATCTATTTGATATCAATCATTGAAGTTTTTGATTGAAAAAGATGAATCAATTTAAATTCAGATCAAATTATCTTGATAAGTTAATTTGAATTGATATCAATAAATCATCCAAAATAAATCATAGAGAGATATTCTATTTACAACATTCTTCTCTTTTGTCAAAAAAAAATATAATAAAGTTCAAGACAAGAATGAGACTATTGATATCAAGTGTGAAAAATTTCTTAAGAAGAATCTTCTTGATACCAAAAAAAAATCTTCTTTTATTTTAGTAGCTTTAAAAATAAAATCAAATAACAACTTGATCTAAAATTCAAACCATTTTGAGAATTTTAAACTATGATAAATCATTTTGAATTAATATCAACAAATCATCCAAGGTAAATTATAAACAGATCTTCTGTTATTCTTTGAAAGATCATTTCATCCCTTTTTTTATGAAATACCAAGCAATTATGTTTAGAAAAGATATAAACTTTTTGGATTTATCTCAAATGATGTAACATCAAGAATATAGCTTTGCAAAATTAGATTTGAGATAAAGATATTCTTTTATTTTTGTTAAAAGATAAAGCATTGAAGTGTAAGACAATGATGTATTGTTTGATAGAAATTGTGAAAGTTTTGATAGTTAAGTATTATATTTATCAATGAGTTTCAAAATTATAAGAATGTATCAAAATCAATTTGTTTGGAGTAAGAATATGTCTCAAACTTCTTTTCACTCCAAATAGTTTTCAAAAATGATTTGATAATCAAATCAAAAGCATATAGATCAAATGAAATCATCATATTAAGGCTCAAAATAAGGTAATTAGAATTTTCAATCAAAGCTAGATAATATCACTCTCCTTATTTTTCAAATCAAGCATATTAAACATGAATTTAACTACTAAATTCAGATTTTCTAAATTTGAAAGATATTTTTAATTTCAAAGTTCTTTTCAAATAATTGATCATTTCTTCTTTAATAATTTCTCTCCCTATCTTTTATAGTTAATGCCATAAATTGAGTTGTTTTGAAATTTTTTTTAAGTTGTCAACAAATGACCATGATATGTATATAAGTAAATATAACAAATGATCAAATTAATTGAAGGCAGAAATAAAATTGATGCTGAACATAAGAATTTGATATTTACTGATTTCATAAAGGATGTTTTCAAAAGAACGTCTACAAGAATGACAAACATCAAGATGATCAAAATGTATGACATCTATAACTTACAAAAATGGATTACTAGGCAGTACTAAAGTTCTAAGAAAATAAATCCTAGCTGTTAGATATATGTGCCCTAGAAGCCAGAATTGGCTGACACTTATAATACACTTCTAGGGGCAAAATTATAATTTTGACTAAAATCAATAAATGGGTTATTTTCTATCACATATGTGTATTTAGTGTCTGTGATACATCCTTTGAGTTAATGGTAATGATAATTCATATTTTCAAGAGTTGAAAATTTAAGACATGAATAATCATTATTAACTCATAAATTGCTCCTGACCATAGGATCATCACGAGGATGGTGATTGATCCGGAAGGTTGGTGTACAATCGCTTCTCTTTAGTAGATGAGTCTTGAGTCTACGGTGTGGAGACACCGGAGCGAGAGTACAGGTACTCGTTAGAGAACGAGGGCACTGAGCGTGACCACCTCGAGTAGTCATTAGGGAGTCTACCTTCTCGTCAATGACTGACTCGATGCTGCAGTAGTGTGTCTGGTTCTTTGACCTGAGGTGCATCGGCAGTTCACCTTGAGGGTGTTATAGTTTGACTACACCATTACTCGGTCTCCTAGCCATATGGAACCCTGAGGTGTATGTTGGCTATAGCATGTTCATTGTAGGAACTGGATGGCATCAAGATGGAATCTATCTACCTCGGTGGTAGAGGAGCAGCCCTATGATAATCATGAGAATCAAGTCCAGAAGCCCATGGCCATGGCAGAGTGAAATAATAGAAAGAGTTTCTATTTAGATTTTCACATTGGACTCGAATCGAATGATTACATCATATGACAGAGAACTAGGGTTTGACGAGTTCACCTTAACCCTAATCTGATCGGGGCTCAAGATAGAAGAACTTAATCACACAGGTAGCTGCACCAAGAGGTTCGCATTCAGCTCTGATGGGTTGCCACCATATACTGCTAGGTGTCACTGGTGGATTTTGGGAGCAATTAGAATGATTTAGATGATCGATCATTCTAGCTGTTCGAATCAGAAGAGTTCTGATCCATCGAAAGGAGTTTCGATGATGTCGATGATAGAGATCATGACATATCCCATTACCATACAGAACTGAACCTAACTGGGTCACACAAACAAGGGTTTGAATCTGGTGATCATCAATTGAACTGATCTAGTTCAATTGATCTGAATGAGATTCAATTAGGTTCAAGGAAAATCGTGCTAGCACTCGATTGAACCTAACGTTCTTCTTTTACTATCATAAATAAGTTGTCCTGTCTGAGCCAAAGGAGTTTGTGCTCAATCAGAGGCCTTCATATGGTCTGACTGGAGGTTGTCCAAGTCAGAAAAGGTTGTCTTATTTTGTAAGACATTACCTGCCATTTTTGGTCACCTGCCATTTCTTGTTCTTTGACTTTGGTCAAAAGTCTACCTTTGACTGGTCAAACGTTGACCATTGACACTTTGACTTTTGACCACATGTCATGCACCTATTGGAGAGCTGGTGGGGGCCTGTCCCCCTGCCAGAACCTGGCAAGGAGGAGGGCGCACGCCACCCTAGGCGTGTGCCCAAGTTGGAGGCGCCTAGGAGTCCTTGTTGGACAAGGACTCCATCTCCTTTTTGGATTCCAATTAGAGTTCTTCTAAGAACCAACTTTGACTGGTCTTAGGCACCCTCTAAGGAGGAATCCAGGGGACTCTATTCCCACCAATCAGATTTAGATCTGATTTCACAAAGGGTTGTGATTGGTTGGGAAGAAGAGGAGTTGGATCACAGTTAGTCTATAAATAAGACCCTGTGCCCAACTCAGATTGTAACATGATATGATTGAGAATCATAATTCCCATGCCCAAGGCTGCCTCTCCCCTCTTCCTCCATGCCAAACCTCCTTCTCCTTCTCCTCTCCACGTCCAAAAGGAGTTTTGGACTTTGGTTGGTGCGATCCAGATCAAAGAAAGGCGATCAAAAGCAAGAAGGCTGCGCTGCTGCAAAGGACGACTGCTGATCTTCAAAAGGAGTTTTGAAGATCCTCCAGATCAGATCCAGATCTAATTTTTGGAGATGTGATAGAGAAGAAGAGGATCTCCAGATCCAGCCTGAGTGGATACCGGTAGAGGCCAGGCGCTTGCGTGGCTAGATCCAGAACCTTCCGCTGCATACAGGATCATCAACAGGGTAATAGGATTACCCAAATCAGGTAAATTAAATTTGATTTAATTTATCTTATTTTATTTTATTTATTAAAATAATAAGAATCAGATCTGAAAATATCTTAGATCTGATATAGATCAAAGAGAAAAAATTTTTGAAATATATCTCTTGATCTGATCAGATCTGAACGAACCTGGACCGGAAAATCAGGATTTTCCTTCAACTGGTATCAGAGCCATGGTTCTAAAAATATTTAGATCTAATTTTAAATTTATTTTAATTAAAAAATAATTGATTTTAGATGTCACATGAGATGTGATCAGATCTAAAATCAGAAAAAATTAAAATTAAATGATTTGGATCTAAGATTAGAAGATATGCATGACTAGTTCTAAAATAGAATAGTTCTATAGAATAGTCATGTTTTCAATTTAATTTGATTAAATCATATTTTAGATCTATTTATTTACTATTTTTTGATATTATAATGGTTATAATAACATCTAAAAAATAGCAAATAAAATTATTTAATTTTAAACATCATATGAGATATGATTGATGCATGTCTAGACTAGTTGTAGAATAGTTCTACATAATTGTCTAGATTAGAATTTATTTTGATTAGATCAATTTAAATCTAATTTTTTAGATTATTATGAGATAATTTAGATCTGAAAACATGCATGATTCGATACATGAGATGTATGCAAAATATGCCATGATTAGATCTACTTTGTATATGAGATATATGATATAGATCTGATACTGTTTTGTAGTATTGAATGTTCCTGATTAAGGCGTTCCTCTTGGCCGTCCGGTCATAAGAACGAAGAAGGGTTTAAAGGCCCTCTCTTCCCATTCGATGGGGTGTTCTTATGATGTGTAGGGGTGCTGCGTGTTCGTCCTTAATCAGAAATCCCAAAACTTACTTTCTGCAAAACCCTAGATCCTGAAACCCTAGGATTTATTGTGCATATTTTGTTTATGAACCCTACTTAATTAAGAATTAAGTTTATGGAATATCAATTAGGTCTAAAATTGAGAATTTCAGATCTAAGACATATTCATAATACTGGGTTCGGGCTTGGGTAGCTCAATTAGGTCTAAGCGGTTGATCAAACCGAATCAAGAGTTGGTTAGATGGGATCAACAATGCTTAAATTGACCAGCCTAATAGGATTAAGTCTGGGTCAAGATCGAGTCACGATCAAGCAAGACCTAATTAGGCTCAGAGGTTAGAGTCTGGATTGTAGGCTAACCCAATTGGTTCTGACTCAACAATTTGGTGTCTAAGGTAAGTTTGGCACATACGACCGACTGGTTTTTAATTGGAAGCTACTCGACCTGAATGCGTTCTTGTACGAGTTAATGGCATATTCCTTCCACCGGTCTCACTTACCTGGCCATATCTGTTGACACAGTTCTGATCTGAGGTGGTCAATAATCCGAGCTAACCCATGCCACTAGGTTAGTCATAATTGTTATGACTAAGCCAAGTCTAGTTTAATGAGACCTGAATCAATTCTCCCTAAGAAAAGATTAAGTCTGAGGTCTTCCACCATTGTAGATGTGCGGGCCCTTCCCGGGGTTGATTGTTCTCGGCTGGATACAGTGGCTCAGTTGCACCGAAAAGATGCAACCATGTCTATTAGGCATTGGATGCTATGGGCTGGAGGATGAGTTGGGCTCAATATTTTGGATACGGTGAGAGACTCAATTAGGAACCCAGTCTATGCAAATGGTGGGTCTGACTTAACTAAGGAGTGGATCAATATTTCCGGATACGGTGAGATTCATGAATTAGAGACCAAGTTTGGGTGCACCATGATTAGAGAATCATTGAACAAGAGTTGTTCACTCATTGGCTAACCCATCACCAATAACTGTTAGGTGAGGTGATGAGTCAGTTGGTGAGACCGCACCACCCACTAGAAATCATTAATCGTGGAGATTTTTGCATCTCTACAGAGGGAGTGTAGGGATCCGAGAAAATAGTGGGAGCTAATTTGTTTAAAAATAAAATTCCTAAATAAATTGGTCAAGTCAAAATTACAGTATCTAACTAGAATCTTTGACTCTCTACAGGAAAATGTCTGCGTCCAACCCATTGGCACGTATCCTGGACACACATAGACTGACCGGACCCAATTATAAAGATTGGCTCAGGAACTACAAAATTATTTTGGGTTCTGAGAAGTTAACCCATGTTTTGGACCAGGACCCTCCCACCTTACCAGCCCGTCCATCTGTTGAACAGAGAGCGTCTCTGAAAAAATGGATAGACGAAGATAATAAGGCCAGATATTACATGTTGGGCTCGATGTCTGATGAGCTCCAGCGCCAACATGAGGATATCGGGACTGCTCGCCAAATGTTGGCTCACCTGCAGGAGATGTTTGGTGAACAGAGTCGCGCAGCCAAATATCAAGTCACGAAATGACTTTTTAAGGCTAAGATGCGTGATGGGCAGTCAGTCCAAGATCACTGTCTGACAATGATCAAGGACATGGAAGAGCTTGAGAAGCTCGGTGTGAAGTTGGACTTGGACCTGCAGAACGATATTATTCTGCAATCCTTGACTGATGCATATGGGCAATTCATCATGAATTACCACATGCATAAACTTCAGAATTCCTTGGCCGAATTAATGAATATGCTGGTTACCGCTGAGCTTTCTATGAAAGGTTCTAAAGGCTCAGTTCTTGCTATGGAACGGACTTCTTCCAAAAGAAAGTCTTATGGAAAGAAAAAGAAGTCTGTGAAAAAGCAAAAGGTGGAAGGATCAAAGAAGAAGAAGGCAGAGCCGAAGAAGAAAGGCCGATGTCAAAGGAAAGTGTTTCCATTGCAACAGCGACGGCCATTGGAAGCGGAACTGCCCTACTTACCTGGCCACCCTGAAGAACAAGAAGGAAGGTCCTTCTGGAGGTATGCTCGTTATTGAGTCTAACCTTACGGTTTCTTCTGCATCCAGTTGGGTGCTTGACTCTGGTTCTAGTGCTCATCTGTGCACTTCTATGCAGGGTCTTGAGGATAGCAGGAGGCTGAGGGATGGAGACATGATCCTACGCATGTCGGTAATGGAGCAAGAGTTGCTGCAGTAGCCGTGGGAACATACCCTCTTCGATTACCATCTGGTTTAGACTTAGTTTTGAAAGACTGTTATTTTGTGCCTGCAGCTAGCAGGAATTTGATTTCTGTTTCATGCTTAGCACAAGAAGGTTATGTGATCACCTTCTTTAAGGACCATTGTAACATTCTTTATGAAAGAAATAAAATTGCAAATGGTTTCCTTATTAATGGTCTTTATCAGCTACATATTGATGTACCTATTTTAACTATCGAGCAAAACGTGAATGCCAAACGACCTAGGGATAGTCCAAACGACAGATATCTATGGCACCTGAGATTAGGTCATATAGCAGAAGATAGGATCAACAAATTGGAGAAAAATGGGCTATTGAGTCCGTTGACTTCCGAGTCATATCCAACTTGTGAATCTTGTCTTCAAGGCAAAATGACTAAACTCCCTTTTGTAGGACATGGGGAAAGGGCCACAGATCTCCTTGCCCTAGTACATACTGATGTGTGCGGCCCATTTGATGTGCCGGCTAGAGGCAATTTTGTCTACTTCATTACCTTTACCGATGATCTGTCTAGGTATGGGTATGTGTATCTTATGAGACACAAGTCTGAAGCTTTTGAAAAGTTCAAAGAATTCAGACATGAAGTAGAAAAACAAACTAGAAAAACCCATTAAGGTTCTTCGATCAGATCGAGGAGGTGAATACCTTAGCCGAGAATTCCTAGACTATCTAAAGGAAAAATGGCATAGTCTCTCAATGGACTCCACCAGGAACACCTCAACTCAACGGGGTTTCAGAATGGAGAAATCGGACTCTATTGGATATGGTTCGATCCATGATGAGCTTCACAGACCTCCCTGATTTTCCTTTGGGGACACTCATTGTTAACTTCAATCTATCTACTGAATAGGGTTCCCTCTAAAACCGTTCCTACCACACCGTATGAGATATGGCACGGTAAGAAACCAAGTCTGAGTCATCTCAGAATTTGGGGTTGTCCAGCTCATGTCAAAAGACAACAAGCGGACAAGTTAGAGTTTAGGTCCTTTAGAGCTCGATTCATAGGATATCCTAAAGAGTCATTAGGATACTATTTCTACATTCCAGAAGACCACAATGTGATTGTGAGTCGACATGCCATCTTTCTTGAAAAATAGTTTATTCAAGACAGCGGCATTGGAAAATAGATCAAGCTTGATGAGAAAGTCTCACAAGTGGAACGAGCTAAGGACCAATTGGAACCAAATCAGTTTGAGCCAATAAGAACACTACCTCCTCCACCTCGTAGATCGGAAAAGAGTTTTCCCGTCCCCCTGAAAGATACTTAGGTATTATTTCAGAGGAAGTAGAGGAAAATGTTCCTCGTAGGTAATGGTGCTCATGGTGATGATCCCAAAACCTACAACGAGGCGATATCAGATATCGACTCCGAGAAATGGCTAGAGGCAATGCAGTCAGAAATGCCTCGATGCACTCAAACCAAGTCCTGGACCTTGGTAGAATCCACCAGAAGGTATAAGTACTATTGGATGTAAATAGTCTTCAAGAGAAAGATTGGTGCAAGATGGAAATGTGGAGACAGTCAGGCTAGACTAGTGGCAAAGGTATAGTCAAACAGCGAAGCATTGACTATCAGGATACTTTCCCCAGTGGCTATGCTCCCAAATCCATCCGCACATTGCTTGCCGTTGCATACGCTATTTCGATTATGAAATATGGCAAGTGACGTGAAAACGACATTCCTAAAATGGATATCTTGAGGAAGATATCTATATGGAACAGCCATTAGGTTTCACATCAGTGATACTGATCACAAGGTTTGTCAACTGGCAACAAGGTCCATATATGGACTTAAGCAAGCATCTCAGAGCTGGAACACTCATTTTCAATGATGTCGATCAAAATTTGTTTCATCAAAAATGAAGAGGGAACCGTGTGTTTTCAAAAAGGTCAGTGGGAGTGCTGTTTGTATCTTCGTATTGTACCGTGGATGACATCCTCCTATAGGAATGAATATCCCCATGTTGACGAATAGTCAAAATGCGGGTTGTCCAAGGATTCTCCCATGAAAAAGACCTAGGTGAAGCATCCTTTATTCTAGGAATTAAGGTCTATGGATAGGACCGGATAGGATGCTAGGACTTTCACAGAAGATGTACATAAGAGGAAGTACTAAAAGGTTAGTATGGAAAACTCTAAGAGGGGATTAATATCCTCAGACATGGTATTCATCTTTCCAAGAAGATGTTACCCCTAGCACACCTGAGGAAAATAGAATGCACTGAGCAGGATCCCTTATGCTTCTGCAATAGGGAGCCTCATGTATGCCATGCTATGTACAAGACCTGATATTAGCCATGCTGTGAGTGTTCACAAGGCAGATATCAGTCAAATCCAGGTGAAGAAACCTGACTTCTGTGAATGAATCCTTAAGTACTTGAGAAAACTAAGGATATAATGTTGCGCCATTTGGTATATGGAGAACTCCAAGTTCCAGGATAACAGACTCAGATTTCACCTGTCTGATATAGATGATCGAAAGTCGACATCCTAGCAGTCTATTTGTGTGCAATGGTGGTGTTGTCAGCTAAAGAGTTTCAAGCAAACCGTGATAGCAGATTCCACCATGGGAAGCAGAATATATCGCTGCATCAGAGGCTGTGAAGGAAGCATTCTGGTACAAGAAGTTTGCTGCAGAAATTGGAGTAATGCCGTCAGATGCCATTCCTCTATACTGCGACAACAATGGCACCATAGCCCTTGCTAAGGAGCTGAGGTCTCACTAGAAATCTAAGCATATTAGCGGCGATACCACCTCATCCGCGATTACCTCGAGAAGGATTACGTCGAGGTCAAGAGAGTCGACTCCACAAATAATGTGGCAGACCCACTTACAAAGCCGTTGGGCCAGCAGAAGTTCGAAGCCCACCTTGAGAAGATGGGACTTAGACTTGCAGCCAATTGACTTTAGGATAAGTGGGAGATTGTTAGATATATGTGCCCTAGAGCCAGAATTGGCTGACACTTGTAATACACTTCTAGGGGCAAAATTATAATTTTGACTAAAATCAATAAATGGGTTATTTTCTATCACATATGTGTATTTAGTGTCTGTGATACATCCTTTGAGTTAATGGCAATGATAATTCATATTTTCAAGAGTTAAAAATTTAAGACATGAATAACCATTATTAACTTATAAATTGCTCCTGACCATAGGATCATCACGAGGATGGTGATTGATCCGAAAGGTTGGTGTACAATCATTTCTCTTTAGTAGATGAGTCTTAAGTCTACGGTGTGGAGACATCAGAGTGAGAGTATAGATACTCGTTAGAGAACGAGGGCACTGAGCATGACCACCACGAGTAGTCATTAGGAAGTCTACCTTCTCGTCAATGACTGACTCGATGCTACAGTAGTGTGTCTGGTTCTTTGACCTGAGGTGCATCGGCAGTTCACCTTGAGGGTGTTATAGTTTGACTATACCATTACTCGGTCTCCTAGCCATATGGAACCCTGAGGTGTATGTTGGCTATAGCATGTTCATTGTAGGAACTGGATGGCATCAAGATGGAATCTATCAACCTCGATGGTAGAGGAGCAGCCCTATGATAATCATGAGAATCAAGTCTAGAAGCCCATGGCCATGGCAGAGTGAAATAATAGAAAAGGTTTCTATTTAGATTTTCACATTGGACTCGAATCGAATGATTACATCATATGATAGAAACTAGGGTTTGATGAGTTCACCTAAACCCTAATCTGATCGGGGCTCAAGACAGAAGAACTTAATCACACAAGTAGCTGCAACAAGAGATTCGCATTTAGCTCTGATGGGTTGCCACCATATATTGCTAGGTGTCACTATTGGATTTTGGGAGCAATTAGAATGATTTAGATGATCAATCATTCTAGCTGTTCGAATCAGAAGAGTTCTGATCCATCGAAAGGAGTTTCGATGATGTCGATGATAGAGATCATAACATATCCATTACCATAAAACTTGAACCTAACTGGGTCACAAATAAGGGTTTGAATCTGTGATCATCAATTGAACTGATCTAGTTCAATTGATCTGAATGAGATTCAATTAGGTTCAAGGAAATCGTGCTAGCACTCGATTGAACTAAGTTCTTCTTTTTCTATCATAAATAAATTGTCCTGTCTGAGCCAAAGGAGTTTGTGCTCAATCAGAGGCCTTCATATGGTCTGACTGGAGGTTGTCCAAGTCAAAAAGTTGTCTTATTTTGTAAGACATTACCTACCATTTTTGGTCACCTGCCATTTCTTGTTCTTTGACTTTGGTCAAAAGTCTACCTTTGATGGTCAAATATTGACCATACGAATTTTGACTTTACCACATGTCACGCACCTATTGGAGAGCTGGTAGGGGCCTGTCCCCCTCCAGAACCTGGCAAGGAGGAGGGCGCATGCCACCCTAGGCGTGTGCCCAAGTTGGAGGCGCCTAGGAGTCCTTGTTGGACAAGGACTCCACCTCCCTTTTGGATTCCAATTAGAGTTCTTCTAAGAATCTAGTTTGACTGATCTTAGGCGCCCTCTAAGGAAGAATCCAGGGGACTCTATTCCACCAATCAGATTTAGATCTGATTTCACAAAGGGTTGTGATTGGTTGGGAAGAAGAGGAGTTGGATCACAGTTAATCTATAAATAAGACCCTGTGCCCAACTCAGATTGTAATATGATATGATTGTGAATCATAATTCCCATGCCCAAGGCTGCCTCTCCCCTCTTCCTCCATGCCAAACCTCTTCTCCTTCTCCTCTCCGTCCAAAAGGGTTTTGGACTTTGGTTGGTGCGATCCAGATCAAAGAAAGGCGATCAAAAGCAAGAAGGCTGCGCTGCTGCAAAGGACGACTGCTGATCTTCAAAAGAGTTTTGAAGATCCTCCAGATCAGATCCAGATCTAATTTTTGGAGATGTGATAGAGAAGAAGAGGATCTCTAGATCAGCTGAGTGGATATCGATAGAGGTCAGGCTTGCGTGGCTAGATCCAGAACCTTCTGCTGCATACAGGATCATCAACGGAGTAATAGGATTACCCAATCAGGTAAATTAAATTTATTTAATTATCTTATTTATTTTATTTATTAAAATAAATAAGAATCAGATCTTGAAATATCTAGATCTGATAAGATCAAAAAAAATTTTTTGAAATATATCTCTTGATCTGATAGATCTGAACGAACCTGAATGGGAAAATCAGATTTTCCCTTCATAGCATCCTAGAAGAGAGAGGTCGGGTATATCTTTAAGAAGAAGTTCAAGTTGACTAGATAGAAGAGGGTAGTCTAGTATCTGCCAAATAAGCTGACCCTTAAGTCATGCATATACTCCTCACTAAAGTAATAGCCTTGAATCATCACATTGACTCCTTTCTGACCGATGATTGATGCCTCATCAGGATCTCATTTTCTTATCTGCTGTGTTTTGTGAAGTTAAAACT